>JAANYP010002843.1:285031-436561 GCA_020465985.1 Centrapalus pauciflorus
GTGACCCTAAGCACAACCGAGATTGCATGCATGTGTAAGTGATTCAAACTTGGAATGTACCCTAGTACCTTGTTGACCGTTACCTAAGGAAAACTAAAACTAATCGAAATACAGAAACTTCTGTCCGCGAAAAATAAATACTAAAGATAAAATATAAAGTAACCATAAAAATGGATGCTAGACTTACGCTAATCTTAAAAAATTTACATAGCTAAGCTGGACTACTACACAACAATTTTGAAAATGTGTGTTGATACATAAGTAAATTTGATTTAATTGGAATTAATATTGATATATATTGAATTAGAGATAGTCTAGTCCAGAAAGGATTCAATCAGATAGCGATGTCTGAACTAACTTTCAGTACTTAAACTTTCACACTTAGGAATTTTTATTCTTGTTTGTTTGCGTGACATACCTATTTATAGCCGATTGTTGGTATTTGCCCCGTTTTAACATTTTCTAACATTTCGGAAATATATCCCTTGGCCTTTTTATTTACAGGAAATAATCTTACATGCCGGCAGACATAGACATACTTTATGATCAAGAGCCACACAGCAAAGATTCCTAACTTGTTGGATTTGCAAACTTTCTTAAAAGACAAACATCGGACACAGGCTGTATATTGTTCTCAGACAACAAGTGTCTTAGTTCGACTTATAGGTTTATTTTAAATTAGCAGATAGCGGTGACAGGCTGTACTGACGTATCAACAAAGCACTGTCTGCTACCACCGAATCTAACGAGCACAACAGGTCTGTACTTACGTACACAGAGTTGCATGTTGTCGACTCTCAGTTTTATATGAGTTTTCTATTCATTCCAATTGTAAGATGTATTTGAGTTTCATAACATCCCCAGAAAGTTTGCATAACCTGATTTGAATCAAAGTTTTGTATGTACTTGTACATAAACATTAAGACGAGTGGTCTGTACTATCTGAAGTTAGTGACACGTGGAACTTGTTTCTATGAATATTTTATTAGCCTTGAGATTCCTATTATGTAGTATGCCCTACCAACACAGTCAAACTAAATAAAGTATAACACTAGAGTTTAGTTGCATATGTGTGAAAGCTCTAAACACTTAGAGTCTGTAAACGGAACTTGTGCTGAATTTTCTCACTTTGAACTCGATGAAATCTAAGAATTACTCCTTTTCTGTATTCTCTTTTTTTGATATTTTTTGTAATTTTTATCTTTTTTTATTTTCTTTGTGTTTATCTAAAAAAAAGCAGTAAATAAGCTAACCTACTAACTTACTAAAAAGAAACTTACTAAATTAGAAATTACCCCAAAATTAGAAACTGTACTAAAAATAGAACATCTTTCCTAAATATAGCAAGACTACTGTAAAGAAAGAATACTACACTCTAAGAACATTTAAACTTACTTTATTAAAGGTCACAAATTTACTTGGGCTTGCCGCATGTTCCTTCAGTTGAATTAATACTCACAACCGTGACTTATCACAAACGCTTGTAAATAATTCTGCATTATTATCATCTGTTGCCACCTTTCCCGTATTGGAGTTAGTTCTTTTCAGCAAAATCACGACATAAAATGTGCCTTATGTCCTATGTGCGTTTGTTTTAAACTGTGGTTTAACTGGATTATTAGTTATAGCAATTGTAGATTGGATTGTCTATCCTAATAGGGAGTTTGAGTGTAAGCCAACCGAATCCCGAATGTTTTGTTGTAATCCACAGTTAACCTGTGCGCAGCAACTACCAGCAGCAACAACTCGGCCGTCGCACGTCGACACGGGCCGATGTTTGTTTCTTGCATGCCCGGCACCAAGCTCCCTCCTAGGAACTACAACTTCCAGTTGTTGATTTTGCCGTCATAGCTGCATCCTCCGTAGGTCAGAATCCGTGAACGCCTCCAAACTCTAGATCTCCCTTCCGCGTGATACCAAAGACCCAACTTTCGGTTTGACTTGAGGTATCGTAGATACCGGTCACACAGCTTATAGCATCTCCGTCTCTCTCGGATTCGCTTGAAACCTAGCACAAATCACCACGAGCAACATTATATGTCAGGTCTTGAAAGTCAGTTAAATACAAAAGTAAGTGACCTCATATTCATGGCCCGTAATAGAGTCGGGATTCCACCATCGGTTCACGTTCAGTTACCTGGGCCCGAGCATTGTGATTCAACTTGAATCGGCGTGCTGAAGTGGGCAGTCGAAAACTTTGTGTCCCTCCATCCCAAACCGTGCAATAATAGTTCAGAGACACTAATCGTTTGAGGCTAACTCTCCTTCCTTTTTGGTCAACTTGCTAACCCAAAAGAATGCACAACTCCCCATAGCACTCATCGCGAACTTAGCGTCATCACCGGGGTTCGAATCGGTTGCACACATGCGGCGGAGTAGTCCAAAAAGGTGAACCGACGGGTCAACTGTGTATCCAAAGATAAAGGTTCATCCGACACGTCTTTTACAAAGAGAGTACTAGTCCTAGCCCCCTTCAAAAACCGTTTTCAAAAGTGGTTGGATAAAGTCGCATACCAACGCCCTAGGTGCCTGATGTAATCCATAAAGAGCCTTTCTAGCAATACTCTACTCAGGATATTGTTGGATTGAAACATTACGGGCGGTGTGTTCCTAAGTACCCAACTCCTTCACTTTCCCATACAGGAAAGCACTCTTAACGTCCAGTTGATATACCTTAAAGCCTTTGAAGGAGGCAAACGCTAGAAACAACCTAATGGCTTCCAGCCTTGCTACTGGTGCAAAAACATCGTTGTAATCGATTCCCTCCTCTTGGTTGAAACCCTTTACTACTAATCTCGCCTTGTTGCGCGTGACTATACCCCGATCGTCTCTCTTGCACTTAAAAACCCATTTGGTTCCTATTGCAATCTCCCCTCGAGGTAACGGAACTAACTCCCACACTTCTAGTTTCCTAAATTGTGAAAGTTCTTCCTGTATCGCTTCAACCCAGGAGTTGTCCTTAAGTGCCATCTGCACATTTTTGGGCTCTACTTGCGATATGAAACACGAATATAGACATGTGTGATATGCCTCGGAGTCGTTTATCATCGACAACAACACAGTGTTGTTATTTACACTACTCCGAGTCCTCACACCCTCGTTAGGATTTCCTATGATGCTATCTATTGGATGGTTCTTGTTAATCCTAGAGGTCTCTATTTCATCAACCCTTAGATTATCTCCTAAGTTGGATCCTATTTCACCTAAAGGGGGAACAGGCTCAGCTTCTACATTTTCCTCCTCACGGACGTTTTCCTCAGTGTTAGGTGCCTCTTGATCAGCAACTTCTGGAGATCCATCTACAGTCGCAGTAGGCTCGGACGTAGATTCGAACGTGGTCCTTGGAAAGATTTGGCCATCGTCGTTCAGATGCAACGTCGCCATGTCCTTCTCGATTGTACCTGCATTATCATCCAGAGGAATGTTAAATGACTCAAATAACTTATCATAGTCAAATATCCATTCCGGACCAGTTTGGGGTTCATGTGTATAACTTGTGACTTCAATGTTATACACAATCTACACAGTACCAGTTGTTTTGTTAAACACCCGTTTGTTTGGTGAGTTTGGCACATAACCTAGGAAGTATCCTTCGTCAGCCTTTTCACCAAACTTCGGTTGATGTTTTGTTCTTAAAAGTGTGCATGGTACTCCAAACGGTTCGAATACAGTTAAGTTAGGTGGCCTTTTATTCAAAATTTCATAGCATGATTTGTTCAATGATTTGACTGTAAGGACTCGGTTTAAAATGTGGCACGCGGTATTCACTGCCTCCCCCCAAAACATGGTAGGAAGCTTTGAATCCGAAAGCATAGTCCTTGCAGCCTCAATCAAAGTTCTATTTTTACGTTCGGCCACCCCATTCTGTTGAGGTTCATATGGTGCACTGAATTGATGCACTATGCCCTTTGATAGACAATATACACCAATTACAGTGTTTTTGAATTCAGTTCCATTATCACTACGAATATATTTAACCCTAGTTCCGTATGAGTTCTCCACTTGGTCCAAGAACCCGATGAGCCTTGCAGCCGTCTCGTCCTTCGTACCTAAAAAGAAAACCCAAGAAAAACGTGAGTAATCGTCGGTGATAACTAAGCAGTACCAACTACCTCCAATACTCCTTTTGTTGATTGGGCCGAAAAGGTCCCTGTGCAACAGATCGAATGTTGAGGCTATGGAATTCTGCTTCTTGGACTTGTGTGTCTTCTTGTGTTGTTTGCCCTTCATGCAAGGTAGACACTTATCCTCGAACTGAAAACTTTTCATGGGCACACCCTGCACCAGTCCATGCTTCGTAATGTAGTTCATCTTCCTCAGGTGCAGGTGAGCCATGCGTCTGTGCCACAGTACGGACTCCGTCTCTGAAGCTTTTGATAGTAAGCAGATCGGACCCATCGAAGTATCTGGCTTGTTCATATCGAGCATGTACAAGTCATTCTTCCTTGGCGCCCGCATCAATATCCAATCTTCAGGTATCTTGAATCCAGGCTTTAGCACTAACGCTTCAGTGTCAGTAAATAACACTGAGTTCTTCTTATCACAGATTTGAGAGACACTAATGAGATTATGAACCAGTTTATCAACGTGATAAACTTGATCCATAGTAATCGTCCCATTAGTGACTTCTCCAGTTCCAGTGATATTTCCACCCTTGTTACCCGCGAAGGATACGAATCCCCTATTACCCCCCTTGAAGTCTGTGAGAAGACTTCTTTCCCCCGTCATGTGCCTGGAGCAACCACTGTCGACGAACCACTTGTTGTTTGGACCGGTAGTTATCTCCTGCACATGAAAGAAAAGAGGTTAGTTATCACGGGGAACCCAAGCCATGACTGACTTGGTAATACCATTCTCGTCCACATATGTGAACTCTTTCAAGTACCCATCTCGCCTTTCAGGTGACTTGGGCCTTTGAACTGAATTCCGTTGTGGTGCCGAGTGATTTAAGTTCACTCTTTGCCTTGGTGTAGGCATTTGTTGTGGAGCTCTGGAATAAGTTCTATTATATGCCATTTCTGACTGTGATCCTTGAGCTCTTACCGGTGCATATTGTCTAACTGGAGTATGAGACCTAACTGGAGTATGTGACCTGCTAGGTGTGGTGCTCCTATAGACTTGTTGTGGTGCTGACCTAGATTGATTAATGACACGATTCGGTGAATTTGTCCTAATCACTTCCTTTGGTCCAACCTTAACCGGTGTATTCTTCACAACTTGTTTGGGTGCGGCCTGCACAGTTTTCTCGATAGTTTGAGAACTACTGCTGCTTGCCACACTGGGTGAGGACTTAACAGGTGTTGGGTTCACTGTCTTAGGTGTAACTTCTGCTTTCCTAAGTGGACAGTGAGAAGCAACATGCCCTTTCTCGTGACATCTAAAGCAAGACATCTTATCCATGGACTTTTTGGTTGTTCCCTTAGATCTAGGTGTCTCACTAGTGTCTACTTCCTTTTGTACATCTACAGTGTCTGTCTCTTCGACCTGGTCAGCCCATGAAATTTTCTGTTTTCCTGCAGGTGTTTCACTGGAGGAAGACACAAATTTCACTTTCTTGACCTTGACGGTTGAGTCAACCACCTTAGGTGTATTATCAACTGTAGGCTCAGGAGTTGGTTCAGGTAGGTCCTCTAATTCTACTGACTTGTCAGTTTTCTCCTGAGGCTGAGGCACATAATTAGCATTGAAAGGTGGAGGAATTTCGTGAAAACCTAGACCTACATGCTTCTTAGACTGTCTTTGGGCATCTAAGACTTTTCCTAGGTTTAGGCTCGAATTCCTAAACTTTTCCAGCTTGCTATTTGCCTCTGCTACCTTAACCTTGGTCTCGGCTAGCTCTATGTCCTTGTCCTTCAGACTTTTGGTCAAGGCCTCTACGTGCTCATACATAAGCTCTATCCTAACACACTGCTCACTCAGTTTGTCTTTTAGAACTATTACGTCTTGAGCATCAGCCTTAAGCTTTTCTTTTAAGTCTTGCTTTATATCATTTAGGCTAGCGTTTTCTATTTTTAAGTTTTCATTTTGAGCAGAGATGGTTTTGTGTGATTCTAAGACTAGATTTAACCTATCATTAGAAGTAGCACACAAAGCACATAATTCTTGAAATAGAGAATAAGAAAGACTAACCTTTGAGTTATCAGATTGCACGTTGGCCATCTGAGCAGCAAACTCCAGCACGGTCTGATCATTCGCCTTCTCTACCCACATCGGACTGCTGTCCCGTGTGGTCTGCTCGTCTTCTTCACAACCATTCTCCGTAACTTCAGCCATGAAAGCTCTAGCATTTGACTCAGGATGTGAACTCCAGTCATAGGTACCATCTAGCTGTCTGTCAGAAGTGACATTGGATAATAGACCCGCTAGATTGGCTTGACCAGATGAGGAACTCGGAAGGTATCTTTGTTGGGACTGATTTTGGAATTGTCCCTGATGTTGGCTCTGTCCCTGGTATGTCTCTACCTTTGGCCTCTGGCACTCCCTGGCGAAGTGTCCTAGTCCTTGACAGTTATAGCATTTCACCTTGGACTTATCAAACCCGATCCCCTTGTTATTCATCTGCAAATTCCTTCCAGTTCTCTTAATGAATCTTTTAACCCTCTGGGTCACCATGGCCAGTTGCCATTTAAGATCCATTTCCTCTAAGTCATCAGGGTCGACCTGATCGTAATCTTCATCCCAAAGAGCCGGATCATTGATCTTCCCTTGAACACAATTTCCATAAGCGGCCACAAACGAAGCAAGTAGATTCAGATGCTCTTCCGCTGACTTTGCGCTCATGGGCATCTTCGAATAGCTCTGACTGGTCGATGCCTGTTGGACTTGAGGTTGCGGTTCTTCCGATCTTCCTAACCCTAAGAACGCGCGATTCAGTGAGTCTTCGGACTCTGGTGGCGATGACGTTTCTCCAGTGAAAAACGCTGTAGCACTCTTCGGTTCAGCTGTCACTGATGATTTAGATGTCTTTCCAAAATACATAGCCGGATTCTGGACTTGCTCGTAATCAGTCTCAGCCTTAATCATCTCGAAGTGATATGCCCTCAACGTTCCCACAATGTCATCAAGTGATTGAGCATAATATTTGTCCTCATTCAGCTTAATCATTGCCACGTACATAGCCCATTTGGCTGGTAGGGCATCAAGAAGCTTGTTGTTCTTGTCAGTGTCCGAATACTCAATTCCATGACTTTCAAGTTCCGTTATCAGATGATAGAACCTTGTGATAATATCATCCAACTGTTCATCCTTAATTGCCTTGAAAATCGCAAACTGTTGGGTCAACAGCTCTGTACGCTTTCTACGCACCCGAGGATTACCTTCACACCTTTTCTGGAGAGACTCCCAAAGTTCCTTCGACGTCCTTTGAGTCCGAAATGTGTGTAAAATATCTTGAGGTAAAGCCATACGGATTATGGAGAAAGCTTTGTTCTCAGCTTCAAATAGTTTCTTGTCATCCTCTTTCATCATCTGATATGACAAGACCTTTTGACGGCCTTCAACTTCAGATACTGGCGGAATGTACCCTTCATCTATGCACACCCACATGCGCATATCATTGAATCGTACAAAATCTGTAAATCTGTCCTTCCACCAGTAATAGTCCTCAACTTTCATCAGCTTAGGCAGTGCATTTGCCTTCCCAACTTCGTGATCCATCTCAAGGAATTTCTGAAGATTTGACATCTTTTCTGAAACAAATTGAATTTGACCTTAATTAATTTAATTCGAAACTGATTTAGACTAACTTATTCGAATCTAGATAGATTCGAAACTAATTAATATTAAATCTTTTGAGAATAAATTCGATTAAGTCTTAAAAGTCAATTAGATTCGAAATTATGTCAGATTCGAAAAACTCCTTAGATTCGATGGTCCTTAGATTCGAAGGCTCAGCAGATTCGAAGGCCAGCAGAGTCGAAGCACAGAATCGAAAAAGTAACAGACTCGAAATAAACTCGAAACAACACAGACTCGAGATCCAATTCGAATGTAGTAACAGATTCGAAACAAAGTAGACTCGAAAGTCGCTGAAATTGACTCGAAAGGAGCGTATTTAGGTTAGACTCGAGACTAAAGTGAAACCCTAATTACCCCTATAGATTCGAGCGCCGCAAACTCGAAAAACGGCTAACACATTGATTTTTTGACGTTCTACAGATTAAATCACTATTTTCCAAACGAAAAATAATGATTTCGATGAAAAACGTGAAAAACCAGAAAGTGTTTCCCGAATATGAATTTGCTAAGCTCAGAAACACGTTTTTGAGAGCAAAACCGTCCAACTAGCGTCAAGAAACCTAGAATGTATCTGATGAACACGAAGAACACCAAGAACACTCCGTAGGCTCTGATACCACTTGTAAGGTCTACCACTGCAAGATCTATCTAGACGCGGATCCGTGAACGAGTGCGGAATCGTCGTTGACGGTTAGACGGACCACTCTCAACCAACGGAACACGGAGACTATTAGACGCTGAACGAACGACACACGAACGATCCTACGTACTAATTCTCTCCGAAACGGCACTCACCTAGCTGATAAACTCGAGATCGCCTTTTGCTTAATTCCTCACGAATTCTGCTAAAAGTCTCCTAATCATTCGAGTCTATCCCTAATTATAGACCCTGATTCGAGTCTGTTGTGGGCCAACCTCGAATCTGGCCCAAGGCCCATTTGAGTCTGTCCATATTGACAGTCTCGAATCTAGCCTTCTTTCGAATCTATGGTTACATTCGAATCTATCACAGATTCGAATGTCAACCCATATATACTTCGAATCTAGCCTTTTACATAAACAATTAAGTGTTGAACCTTACGTTATAACTTATGATTGAATTTATCTTTGTACTTTATGTTTGAACTTCTTGTAATACGTTACATCAAGTTCAAACATACAAACACTAATAAATATCAACCATATATAAACATATATATCACACACTTGCTAAAATCACAATGTAGGATCACTTAGACTGCTGTCGTCACACAGGATGTACCAACAGAGTATTCTTTCGTGTTAGCATCATTAGAGGTACAGCAATCTTCGAGAAGTCCTTTATGAATCGCCGGTAGTAACCAGCCAGTCCGAGGAAACTTCTTATTTCTGAGGCATTGCGAGGCGTTTGCCATTTCTGAACGGCCTCGACTTTAGACGGATCAACGGAAATCCCTTCGCCAGAAACAACATGGCCAAGGAATTGAATCTATAAGAATCAATATAGAAGTTCAAGTTTTGATGTAAATCAGGGAATACTTAGAAAATAACTCAAGACATATATAATAGTTTTTATACCTGTCTGAGCCAAAACTCGCATTTAGAAAACTTTGCGTAGAGTCTTTCTTTTCTTAGTAACTCTAGCAATTGCCGCAGATGAATAGAATGACCAGCCTCCGTTTTGGAGTAAATCAGAATATCGTCTATGAATACGATAACTGATTTATCCAACATTGGTCTGCACACGCGATTCATGAGGTCCATGAACGCTGCTGGTGCATTTGTTAAGCCGAACGGCATCACGAGAAATTCGTAATGACCGTATCTTGTACGGAAGGCTGTCTTTGGAACATCCTCATCTCTAACTTTCAACTGATGATACCCAGAACGGAGATCTATTTTCGAGAAGTAACTGGCTCCTTGTAGCTGATCAAACAGATCATCGATTCTAGGCAGAGGATATTTATTCTTTATTGTAACCTTGTTCAACTCGCGGTAGTCGATGCACATACGGAAAGTTCCGTCTTTCTTTTTAACAAATAGGACAGGTGCACCCCACGGAGAAGAACTCGGTCGGATAAACCCCTTCTCTAACAGTTCTTGCAGTTGCTTAGACATTTCTTGCATTTCTGCAGGTGCAAGTCTGTATGGAGCTTTTGCGATAGGAGCCGCACCAGGAACCAAGTCGATACTGAACTCGACTTGACGTTCCGGTGGCACTCCGGAAATGTCATCAGGAAATACGCCTGGGAACTCACAGACGATAGGAATATCGGACAAAGATTTCTTTTCAGAGCTGGACTTAGATAGAGCATAACAAAGATAGGAGTCGTGACCTCTAGACAAGTATTTCTGAGCTTTTTCTATAGATATGAAACAATGTGCACTTTTCCTCTTCTCGCCCTTGATCTCCAATACTCGGCCGTCTGAAGACTTGATTCTAATGACTCGCCGGTTGCAGATAATTGTAGCCTCGTTATTCATTAGCCAATCCATGCCGATGATGACGTCAAATTCTTTCAACGGAATCGGGATAAGGTCGAGGTTGAATACGATGTTGTCAACAAGTAGTGTGCAGTTTCGATAAACAGAATCAGCCATAACAAAATTGTTACTGGCTGTCTCAATATCTAGTATCACGAGAAGCTTTGATGGAGACTTACATAATTGTCGTGCAAAAGAGGTTGATATGAAAGAACGACTTGCGCCAGAATCAAATAATACATGAGCCGGAATTGAGTTAAGCAGAAACATACCGGTAACTACGTCAGGTGTTTCTTTTGCTTCCTCGGCTGTGATTTGGAAAGCTCGAGTCTTTGCAGTCGGCGTTGCAGCAGAACTCTTAACTGTAGACCCTCCGGCTGATGACTGAGACTGATAACGCGGCCCGCTACGACACTGATACATAAAGTGTCCCCTTTTTCCACATTTTGCGTATCCACGTCCCTGCTGTGGACATTCTTCACTATTGTGATCGATCATGTTGCACGCAAAGCAAGTAACATCATCTGGATTGCACAATCCCATGTGTGATCTCCTGCATCGCTTGCAGAATCGTGGTTCGTTCGTGAGAGAGTAAACTTGTGCTTTTGGCTGTGAACTTTGCTGATGGAATTGCTGAGATTGCGACTTATTTGGCTTGAAAAATCTGCCAAATCTTTGTTTCTTTGGAGGAGACGGATTCATTGGGTTAGTCGTAGGAGCGTATAGCTGATCGCCGTACTCTAGATATCCTTTCTCAATCTGTCTGGCTGCTTCTACCATTTCCAAATAACTCTTGTATTTGATAGCGCTCATCGGATGTCTGTATCTAGGATTGAGTCCTACACGGAATCTATTCATCTTTCTTTCTTCGGTAGCTACTTGGTATGAGGAATAACCGCATAGTCGTGAGAACTCGTGTTCGTATTCATCAACTGTCTTTGTTCCTTGAGTCAGCTGCATCAGTTGTACTTCGATCTTATCTTGTTGGTCGACCGGGCAGTACTTCGCATTGAACATATCAAGAAACTGGTTCCACTCTAGAGTCTGTATCACCTCTTCTCCATATATGCTTCTCTGAGTTTTCCACCAAGCTCGGGCAGCTCCCACAAATAGTGCAGACGCATAACTCACCTTCTTTGAATCTAAACAGTCAGAGATTCTAAAGATCTCTTTGGTATGACTGATCCAATCCATCGCTTGAATTGGATTCACTGTACCCTCAAAATTCAGGGCACCGCTCGCTTTGAAATCTTTAAATTTGCAGCCTTTTGGCTGAGCAGTTTGGGTTTCTGGATTAGATTTATCAGAATCATATTCATTAGTCTGGACTTGCTTTTCTTTTCTCTTATTTTTCTTTTCTTCACGTCTTTTAGCTTCGGCCTCATCTCTGGCCTGAAACTGTTCTTGCATTATTTTGTTCTGTTGTTCTGAGTGTTGGGCTAGAAGTTGTTGCATCATTTCAAACATTTGTTGTGGATTCATGTTGCTGGGAATATCACTTGATCCTGATCCTGACATCTTCTACTGAAAATTTAAAAGCATGTAACTATCAGTTTATAGACTTAGATCTATGTACCCTTTTTCCCATCCTAACAGTCTGTACATCCTATCTCAGTTCAAACCACCTAAATGATTGATACATATGTATTGCTTCAGTTTGAGACCAAGTATACTCACGTAATACTTGATTCACTCAAACTAGTGCTCTGATACCATCCTGTGAAGACCTTCCCTTACGGGGCAGTCCTCAGAGTCAAGGTCCCACATCATGCAATACGATATCAACCATACTAAGATAGGGTAATTATAATGCGGAAAATTAAATTACATGTACATTACAGATTAGGATTTAAGTTACATATTTCAAAATAAAGTTATAAAAGGGTAACATCTAATCTAGTCATAACATCATACATCACATCAAGTCTACCCAGAACCACCACATTTGCTGTCTTCCAATCAGTACCAGAAAGTTTGTTGAGTAGTGGTCAAGGAAAGCTTCAAAACTTGGATCTTGAATGACCTAAGTACTATGTCCTGCAGGTGATTTTCCTTTGGCTTTTCCTGTAAAATATTAAAGCAACATCTGTAAGCAATGCTTAGTGAGTTTATAGATTTTCAATATCAACATGCGTGTCAAGCGGAGTCATTAGTCTTAGCGTGATGTGTCTTGGCTGCCGCTACAGCCCTCATGATTGAGATATAGTATCATAAGATCGGATGATGTTCAAGCCACACTCACGCTTAAATTGTGGGGATCAGCCACATACTGGGCTAGCTACCAGTAAGTCAATATGGCGGAACATCGGAGGTCATTACCAAGTTCATAAGAACTGGTGAAATAGCCAGATCTAGAACAATAGACCATCAAAGGCTAGTCAAGCTGAATAAATCTATCAACTGTCTGATCAATTAACGAAAGCTTAAATCATAGAAGTCATGATAGCAATGGAACATAAAGCAATGTCTGAATAAGTCATAAATGCAATATGAAAATGATAATCAAATAGCTATCATGATCCAATGGGCAACACCCAACCATGGTGTGCACAGGTCTCAATCCAGCTGATAATGAATGTCAATAAATCTAACAGCAGCAATATATCTCAACCGGAACCTATGCATGTTCAATCTGAATATCTATAACTCACTGGTCTGGGTCTTTATCAAACAGATATAAAAATCTGCCACCTGAGTTATCTCAGGATTTTATCTTTGTCAATCTGTAATCTGTCAATTCTTTTCAAATCAGAGACCCGCTTTCAAGTCTTTAAGTCTTTAATCTTTGTTCAGAATATACTGAACCAGTTCAAAATCATTCATGATAATATCATGTCAATTTCATCATCATTTTAGTCTTTAAATTCTTGTATTTTATCTGAGTCTTATATCTGATAACTTGTCTTATCAATGCCATCATCTTTTGGTCATTTAATTCTTTAATTCTATCTGATTCTGATAACTGATATCTTGTCAATCTTTCATTAAATTCTCATAAGTTTTCTATATATATATATATATATATATATATATATATATATATATATATATATATATATATATATATATATATATATATATATATATATATATCATATATCATATATATAACTAAAAAGCATATGCATATAATCATTTATTTAATTGAAATATAAAATTGGGTTTCGGGCCATTAATTTCGGATCCACCCGGATTCGGATCATCCGGATCCGGACACCTCCGAACCGAACTGGCCAACCGAATTCGGATCCATGTACCCCATCCGAAATCTGAGATCCGAATTGAACTTATCCGAATTGAGGACATATGAACCGAATTTGAAAGGCCTCCGAAATGTAGGGTCCGAATTAGCATATTATCCGAACCGAATCATAGGTCCGAAATGGACACCATCCGAATTCGGTCCTACCCGAATTCGGATCCACACTTAGCATTTTTTTCCCAGAAATTGTTCTTGGTGTTCTTGAATATCTTCATACGGATTTTATCAATAATTATCTAAATTTCATATTTATCAACATGCAACTTAATACAAAGTTGTATTATGATTATTGGGTTAATTTTATACTAATTTCCCTATCAAAAACACACTATTATGACCAAGATCATCCAAAATATGATATTTTTGCCAAGAACACATTTTCATCAAAAATTCCGATTCCATCATTATTTGGATGATCTAAGCAACAAATTTTATTTCTATTTCATTTATTAGTTTCAATTCATCATAATCTATCTTAATTTTATACATGCAACCACATTTTTCACAATTAAAATTCTTGGTTTCGGTTTCTACTAAAACCGAACCAAATATACATAAAGATTGAAAATACAAGTGAATTTACCTCAAAATCTTGCAATTTGATGATGTTTGATGCTTATTGTAACTCCTTTGATCTTCAATTCTTGAATTGATTGCAAGTTTTTTGATGAATCTTGATGATATTAGTGAGATTAGCCGAGAGATTAGAGAGAGGTTAGAGAGAGAATGTGTCAATTCTCTTAATTGATAATTATGACCATTAAAATGGTTTATATATGTATTATAGTTAAGATTGTAATTTAACCCACTAAACTTTTGTATTTTATCTCTCTTTATTCTAAGCATTTTTTTAACAATTAAAATAAATCATAAACATAATTTAATTAATATTTTCATATTCTAAATAATTAATGTAATAAAATTACATTAATTTCTCAAAGTACAAAGATTATAACTGGATCAAAAGCTAGGTTGTTACAGCATATATTAGTGTTTCGTAGTGAGTACGCGTGATTTTTAATGATAGCCGATTTTTTATAAAAAATAATAAGTTTAGGTCCGTCGCAAATATATCGCAAATTGTTAAATTTTGTGAGGGAGTTGCGACGGAATTTTGAATAGGTATTTGTTTTATACACGTGCCTATAGATACGTTCGTGTACATTTGTTTTTGTTTTATATACGTTACAATGTTTATGATTCGTTGTTAATGAAGAAACACGTATACGACTTCTCGTATTTTAAATGTTAAATTTTTTTATGGTTTTAAGAATGCATATATTAGTGTGTCGTGATGAGTACGTGTGATTTTTAATGAGAACCGATTCTTTTTAAAAATAATAACATTAGGTCCGTCGCAAATCTCGCAAATTGTTAAATTTTGTGAGGAATTTGCGACAGAATTTTGTTTCTTTTCTTTATTTTCGGGTCAAAAAGCCTAAAATAGGGAGTAAGAATATCGATTATGTAATTAAATACATAAAACTTAATTTTGAATAAGTATTTGTTTTATACACGTGCCTATATATACATTCGTGTACATTTGCTTTTGTTTTATGTATGTTACAAAGTTTATGATTCGTTGTTAATGAAGAAAACACGTATACGAAAATTCTCGTATTTTAAATTTTAAATTTTTTTTGGTTTTAAGAAAGCATATATTAGTGTGTCGTAATTAGTACGCGTGATTTTTAAAGATAACCGATTTTTTTAGAAAAAATAATAACTTTAGGTCCGTCGCAAATCTATCGCAAATTGTTAAATTTTGTGATGGATTTGCGACGGAATTTTGTTTCTCATTATTGTCGGTTCAAAAAGCCTCAAATAGCGAACAAGAATATCGATTATGTAATTAAATACATAAAAACTTGATTTTGAATAAGTATTTATTTTATACGCGTTCCTAAAGATACGTTCTTGTACATTTTGTATTTGTTTTATATACGTTACAAAGTTTATGATTCGTTGTTAATGAAGAAAACACGTATACGAGTTCTCGTAATTTAAATTTTATATTTTTTTATGCCTTTAAGAATGCATATATTAGTGTGTCGTATTGAGTACGCGTGATTTTTAATGATAGCCGATTTTTTATAAAAAATAATTAGTTTAGGTCCGTCGCAAATCGATCGCAAATTGTTAAATTTTGTGAGGGATTTGCGACGGAATTCTGTTTGTTTTCATTATTTTCGGGTCAAAAAGCCTAAAATAGCGAGTAAGAATATCGATTATGTAATTAAATACATTAATTTTGATTTTGAATAAGTAATTGTTTATACACGTGTCTATGAATACATTCGTGTGTATTTGTATTTGTTTTATATACGTTACAAAGTTTATGATTCGTTGTTCATGTGAAAACACGTATACGAATTCTTGTTTTATATACCCTTGATTTTTATTGATAGCCGACTTTTTTATAAAAAATAATAACTTTAGGTCCGTTGCAAATCAATCGCAAATTGTTAAATTTTGTGAGGGATTTGCGACGGAATTTTGTTTCTTTTCATTTTTTTCGGGTCAAAATGCCTAAAATTGTGAGTAAGAATATCGATTATGTTATTAAATACATAAAACTTGATTTTGAATAAGTATTTGTTTTATACACATGCCTAGAGATACGTTCGTGTACATTTGTTTTTGTTCTATATACGTTACAAAGTTTATGATTCGTTGTTAATGAAGAAACACGTATACGACTTCTCGTATTTTAAATGTAAAATTTTTTTTATGGTTTTAAGAATGCATATATTAGTGTGTCGTAGTGAGTACGTGTGATTTTTAATTATAATCGATTTTTTTTAAAAATTAATAACTTTAGGTCAGTCGCAAATCGATCACAAATTGTTAAATTTTGTGAGGGATTTGCGACGAGTTTCTTTTCATTATTTACGGGTCAAAAAGTCTAAAATTGCGAATAAGAATATCGATTATTGTAATTAAATACATAAAAACTTGATTTTGAATAAGTATTTGCGTTATACACGTTCCTAAAGATACGTTCTTGTACATTTGTATTTGTTTTATATACGTTACAAAGTTTATGATTCGTTGTTAATGAAGATACACGTATACGACTTCTCGTATTTTAAATTTTAAAATTTTTTATGGTTTTAATAATGCGTATATTAGTGCGTCGTAGTGAGTACGCGTGATTTTTAATGATAACCGATTTTTTTTTAAAAAAATAATAACTTTAGGTGCGTCGCAAATTGTTAAATTTTGTGAGGGATTTGCGACGGAATATTGTTTCTTAACATAATTTTCGGGTCAAAAAGCCTAAAATAGCGACGGAATATTGTTGAAGGCAAACCTGCTGTGATTTCAAATAAATTTTCAAATCATGGTGGTAAACTGGTCTTAAATGAAAATAAGTTTTTCAAAACCAGAAACAGTGATTATGCTTATAGGCAGCATCAATCACATCTTAGTAAGGGCAAAGGAAAAGCCATTACCCAGCCTGAGAAATTTGGGAATAAGTTTTCCAAACCTGTGGAAGTTCAGAAACCAATCAAGCTTCCTGTCTTTGACACCTGTCCTCCTAAAAAGAGGAAAGAAGAGACAGGCAAAGCTGTTGCTATTGAACCTTCCACTCAAGCTGTTGATTCATCAAATAGTAATAAGTTTTCTAAACCTACTGATAGAATCAACAGAAATAAATCAGAATGTGTTTCTGAAAACTCTTCTTCCAAAAATGGTAAAAGGAGAAAATGCTATAAGTGTGGAATGAAGACACATCTGGCCAAAGACTATCCTGAAACTAAGGACATGAGGCCTATTGACTCTGATAGTTCCCTCACTGCTAACACAAGCAGTGTTGGAAATATCTCAGTCAATGAGAGTGGTATCCAATCTGATACCATTCAAATAGGGAATATTAGTGTTGATATCACAAGACCATCAACAAATGTTGATGAAGTAGCAGAACTCATCTCTGTGATGAGTTCCCCTAAAAATGACTAATATTCTTCTTGTCACTCTGCAGGAAAAACAACCATCCCAGGTTTGGTACTTGGACAGTGGCTGCTCAGGGCACATGACAGGTTGTAAGGACCTGCTGAGTGATCTCAGGCCTGAAAAAGGGCCAAAAGTCACCTTTGGTGACAATGTACAGGGATCCACTGAGGGATATGGAACTCTTAAAGCTGGTGTTGCAGTGTTCAAAAGAGTTGCCTTTGTGGTTGGGCTGAAACATAACCTTGTTAGTATAAGCCAAATGTGTGATGCTGGCTACAAGGTTAACTTTGATGAGCACCTGGGTTACATATTAGATCCCCAAGGCAAAGTTGTGCTGTGTGCTCAACGAAAGAAAGGTGTATATGTTGTGGATATGCAA
This sequence comes from Centrapalus pauciflorus, assembly GCA_020465985.1. Taxonomy (NCBI): domain Eukaryota; kingdom Viridiplantae; phylum Streptophyta; class Magnoliopsida; order Asterales; family Asteraceae; genus Centrapalus; species Centrapalus pauciflorus. Next base: position 302,830 of record JAANYP010002843.1, read on the forward strand.
TCTGCTGATCCCACAACTGAAACCTGTTTTATCACAAGAACCAATGCAGATCTAAACTGGTTGTGGCACAGAAGGCTGTCACATTTGAACTTCAAGAACATCAACAAACTCTGTAAGAAAGAGTTGGTGACAGGTTTGCCTTCTATGACCTTTGTTAAGGATAGACTCTGCACAGCTTGTGAAAAAGGCAAGCAGAGGAAATCATCTTTTAAATCCAAACATAATTTTTCTATTGATACTCCTCTCTTCTTAATCCACATGGACTTGTTTGGACCTGTCAATGTCCCAAGTCTAGGAGGAAGAAGACACACTCTAGTAATGGTTGATGAGTTCTCCAGGTTTACATGGGTAATCTTCTTGAAGAACAAAGGAGAGGCTGCTAGAGAAATTATTGGATTTGTTAAAAAGATGGAAATGCTGAACTCTGCTCAAGTAAAGCAGCTTAGAAGTGATCATGGTCCTGAGTTCAGAAACAGTACTCTTGAAGACTTCTGTGAAGAAAAAGGGATCTCACAAAACTTTTCAGCTGTGAGAACTCCGCAACAAAATGGAGTTGTTGAAAGAAGAAACATAACCCTCATTGAAGCTGCTTAGAACCATGCTGTGTGCATCTGGTTTGCCTTCATCATTCTGGGCTGAAGCTGTTAACACTGCCTGCTTCACACAAAACAGATCCTTAGTGGTGAAAAGGTTCAACAAGACTCCTTATGAGCTGCTCAAAGGGAGGAGGCCAAATATTAGCTACTTCCATGTATTTGGATGTCCCTGCTTCATTCTGAATCAAAGGGATCATCTGGCAAAGTTTGAACCAAAAGCTGATGAAGGTGTGTTTGTTGGTTACTCTGCCATCTCCAAAGCCTACAGAGTATATAACAACAAAAGAAAGGTGATAGATGAATCTATCAATGTCACCTTTGAAGAGTCCAAGAATGCTTCCACCAAAGCTGTTCCTGAATCAGTTTCAGGAGAATTCAACTTTGATGATCTCATGCATTCAAACAGTGAAGAGGACTCAAAATCTTCCACTACATCCAGTGTGGAACCTGTTAATCATGATGGGCATGATGATGATTATGTCAATACACCCTGTGTGAATAAGTGTACTGACTTAATTACAACTACATGTCCTGAACCAATCAATGTTGATTTTCCTGGATCCTCTGATGATATGTTCAACAGTGGCCAGTCATGTTCAACAAGTGAACAGGCTCAAGACAACAATGTGTCTGAAAATCTTGAGAGCTGTTCAACAGAACCTGCTGAAGATGCTAACAACTCAGGAGAATCCTCATTGAATAATGATCCTAAGTGGATTAGATGACACCCCAATGATCAAATAGTTGGTGATATCAACAAAGGGGTACAAACAAGGTGGGACAGCTTAGGGAACTTCTGTATGTTCTCTAGCTTTGTGTCCCTAATGGAGCCAAAGAAAGTGGATGAAGCACTTGTAGATGCCAATTGGATCACTGCCATGCAAGAAGAACTCAATCAATTTGAGAGAAACAAGGTATGGAAGCTGGTCCCTGCTCCTAAAGGTAAAACTATAATTGGCACTAAATGGGTTTACAGGAACAAGATGGATAAGCAAGGTCATGTCATTAGAAATAAGGCAAGACTTGTTGCTCAGGGCTATAGACAGGAGGAAGGTATTGACTATGATGAAACATTTGCTTCTGTGGCCAGGCTGGAGGCAATTCGTTTGTTTCTAGCCTACGCTGCTCATAAGAGCATGAAGGTATTCCAAATGGATGTGAAGAGTGCATTTTTAAATGGGAAACTGCAAGAAGAAGTTTATGTTAAGCAGCCTCCAGGTTTTGAAAATGAACATCATCCAGGTTTTGTCTATAAGTTGGACAAAGCTCTCTATGGTTTGAAACAAGCCCCTAGAGCCTGGTATGATACTCTTACTGATTTCCTTATGAGCAATGGGTATTCCAGAGGTAAAGTGGATACCACACTGTTCATAAAGAAGGTGAAGTCTGATAGTATGCTCGTTCAAATTTATGTGGATGACATAATATTTGGTTCTACTAATGAACAATTATGCAAGAATTTTTCATTACTCATGAAATCCAAGTATGAAATGAGTATGATGGGAGAACTTACTTTCTTTTTAGGATTACAGGTTAAACAAACCTCAAATGGAATTTTTATATATCAAAGAAAGTATACTTTAGATCTATTGAAAAAGTTTAAATTTGATCAAAGTTCTCCTATTAAAACCCCAATGGTAACCAATGTAAAATTGGATGTTGATGCCAGTGTCAAAGCTGTTTCAGTAACAGCTTACAGAGGCATGATTGGGAGCTTGCTGTATTTAACTGCTAGTAGACCTGATATTATGTTTGCTACTTGTTTGTGTGCTAGGTTCCAAGCTGATCCAAAAGAATCACATCTAGCTGCTGTGAAAAGAATCTTCAGATACCATAAGGGTACACCAGGCTTGGGTCTTTGGTATCCCAAAGACTCAAGCCTTGAACTAACAGGTTATTCAGATTCTGATTTTGCAGGCTGCAGGCTAGATAGAAAAAGCACAATAGGTGGATGTCAACTCCTTGGTGGTAAGTTGATAAGTTGGTAGAAGCAGAACTCAGTTTCTACTTCAACTGCTGAAGCTGAGTACATTGCTGCTGGAAGCTGCTGTGGGCAGATTCTACGGATGCAGCATCAGCTTGAAGACTATGGACTTGTAAATAGGAAAACTCCTATTCTGTGTGATAATACAAGTGCCATAGCTATATCCAACAATCCAGTGTTTCACTCAAGAACAAAGCATATAGAAGTCAGACATCACTTTATCAGAGATCACATTCAGAAAGGTAATGTGGAGGTAAGTTTTATTTCCACTGATGAACAGCTTGCAGACATTATCACCAAACCTCGTGATGAAAACAGGTTTAATTACCTTGTCAGCAAGCTGGGCATGTTAAACAAAAGTGACTAAGTGTCCTTAATGTTCTAAGACTTTATATGTCTCACACTGCTCAAGTTCTTTCAGAACAGCTTAGACAGAACAGGCTGTTTTCTGCAAAACTTGAACAGCTTGAGCGTATAACAGGTTTGACAAATAACAGCTTATATGTCAAGCCTGATCTGATGATCAAACTTCCACCCTGCTCACTCTCTCAATCTGTCATACAAGACATTGTCTTGTAACCTGATCAGCTATTGAACACAACCTGCTCTTACATAGCTGAACAGGTTGAAGAAACAGCCTGAAGAGTGAATAGCTTGTGATGACCCTGCTCAGTTTAATTACCTTTCTTCACAATTAAGTTACTTAATTTTTGTTTTTATTTAACTTAATCACTGCGGATAATGTGGGTTACGTGTGTTAGTGATTAAAAAGGGCTCAAGTGGTCTAACAAACGGTCTGACATGGACAACCGTTCCGTTTTCCGTTAACTACCTTTTCAAATCAACCGCACAAATATTTCTCTCTCATACCCACTCACATTCAAATCCTATAAATACCCCCTACTGTTTCATCTTCATCTTCCTCACTACTTCCATAAATCTCCTAAGAACCCTAAAAATCGACTAAGTGTCTTGTGCTTCTGCTACTCTCACTACTTCTCAAATGGCTCACAGAAGCAACCCCTTTCTACCAGTATTTGTTGGTGATGATGTACAAAAACACTCATCAGTCACCACAATGCTCACACTGAAACCCACTAACTACATTGCAAATCTCACAATCCCCAAAAACTATGTGGGGAAAGGCTATGACCAAATGGTGGAGTTTTTGAGAGTTCATCCATTGAACTACGCCATGACTGCCACTCCTGGTGTGACACCCTTGCCACAACAACCACCATTTACATAACACCCAGGATTAATCATCAAACACAATTACATAATGATCTGATAACCTAGTTTAAGTGCGGAAGCATTAAAAATACATAAAATAAAGTAGTGCAACAGTGTCAAACAGCCTACGGTGCTACAAGGTACCAAATCTAAGTCTACACACCCAATACAGTTATTACAACATCCAGAATATAATATAACATTATCCCAAAGCATGATTACCGATTAAATAGTACTAAATCTTCCGAATCTTCACAAATGACCTAACTAGAAGGTCCAGCTGCCGATTTTCCCTTTCCTGTAAAAATAAAGCAACTGAGGTATAAACAAAGGCTTAGTGAATACAAAGATTACGCATTTTATAAGTCTTTATGAAGCCCCAAGGGTAAAACCGATGACAAACATCGTATACCCTCTTCGTACACCAAGTACGGACCAGAGCCGCAGCCCCTTCGAGCCCAAAGCTCGGCATAAAAACATACCATCTGAGACAAACGTACGATCGGGGATGACATACTGCCTACCTGAACCTCGGAGGGATCAGCTCCGGGTCATATAGCGCAGTAACATCGGAGTATTTGATGCGACCCACCAGTCCATCACTAGATGCACAACAATCGAAAGGACATGCAACAAGTATGAATGTGCATCTAAATCTACGCAAGTTAGTAGAATTCCAAACAATAAATGAAGCAACAGGTCTCAGCAGGCAAAGCTAACATAAAACAAATATAAACATGCGAAATCTATTGTACTCACAGTGGGTGCGTAATTAAACGTTAAACCATTATTTATTTCTCTTCGGGCTTTCAACCGGATCCACCAAGTACACCACTGTGGGTTAAACAACACCACAAGGGACCAGCTAAATTAGTTGCAACAATACCTCGAGTCAAAAACCGTTTAAATTCATAAAACCAAGTTTTGTAAGTTTTGCAATATTTTCCCCCATTTCGGGTCTATGTCTAAATTCGAACCACAATGAAGTTTGAACCCATCTCAAGTTCATACCTTGTCCTTTGAATAACTGTTGTCATTTTATGTGTTGTTTATGGGTTTCATTCAAAATATTCGAGTTTAGAGAGTGGGTTTTCATTTTTAAGTATTAAATTCGAATCCATGGGGATAAATTCGAATCCCATTCGAATTTGAGGGATTAAACTCGAACCCTATTCGAGTTTGAGGGTTAGATTCGAACCCCTCATTCGAATTTGAGGATTAAACTCGAAAATATACTCGAATCTAGTACCAAAATCGAGTTTGTTCTTGCATTTCGACTGTGTTCTTGGTATTTTCGAGTTTGTTCATCTTACAACCTTAGAACATGCATTTCTAAGCCTAAAATCACCGATATATCATGTATTGAGCCTAATTTCGTTTCTATTATACATATACTATCATTTTCTTGCAAGATTTCAAGCAAAACTAGCTCTAAATCACATAAAAATGGCAGATTCGAATCTAAGTTCTTCAAAACTGAAATAAACAAACTTAAAAGGGTCGATTCTTACCTCAATCCGTACGAAATTTCGATAATCGGCCGGTCGGTTTGTGAGATATCGTAGAGAGAAGTAGAGAGAATTCCAGAGAGAGAAAGTGTAGAGAGAGAGAGTCTCCATAGAAATTGAAAGGCTTTAGCCTTTTATTCCCATTTTCATCATTTTGCACATTTCACCCCTCAACTTAATCAGTTCCATAAAATACTGATTTATTCTTAAATTTATCATTACTAACTTTTATCATTCATAATACTCCATAATAAAAATTTTTAATTCTCAAACTTCGTAACTTCTTAAAATAGCAGCAAACTTTTAAATAACCCAAATACATAATATTTGCTCATAATTCAAGTTATTTATAAATTTTCCACTTAAATAGCTCCGAAATACAGTAATTGAATTCGAGGATGTTACAACATGGGCTCCACCACGCTCTAACTTCGTCGTCGAAGTTATTTGACTTTAAACAGCTGCGGATATTTCCTTAACATATCAGCTTTCGTTTCACATGTATGATTGGCTCCCTTATGATGCTTCCAACGTACAAGCACCATTTCGATTTCTTTGCTTCTCAACTTCTTTATCTTAGTATCTAACACACACTCCGGCTCTTCAACATATCGGAGCCTTTCATCAACTTGCAGCTCGGTGTGGTCTGCCCAATCCTCATTTCCAGAATTAAATGATTTCCGGAGATTCCCAACGTGAAACACTGGATGTATGCCCGACATCTCTTCAGGCAATTCCAAACGGTATGACTGATTTCCTACTTTTTCGGTTACCTTAAATGGTCCGACGAATCTCGGAGCCAACTTTCCTCTTTTCACAAATCGTGTAACACCTCTCATAGGTGACACTTTCAGATAAACCCAATCATTCACCTCAAAATTGATTGGTTTTTGCCTCCTATCGTAGTAACTTTTCTGACGATCCTGGGCCGCCTTCATGTTTTGCCTGATCAACTGTATCTTCTCATTTGTTTCTTGAAGCAAGGCCGGCCCAGCAATTGGTGTTTCACCGGTTTCTCTCCAACACGTAGGAGTCCTACATCTCCTTCCATACAAAGCCTCGAACGGTGCTTTCTTTATCGTTGAGTGATAATTGTTATTATATGAAAACTCTATTAGTGGCAAATGATCGTCCCAATTGCCACCGAGATCTAACACACACGATCTCATCATGTCTTCCAAGGTAAGGATTGTTCGTTCACTTTGGCCATCGGTTTGCGGTCGATAGGCCGTACTCATAGCGATCCTTGTTCCCAATCCTTCTTGCAATGCTGGCCAGAAGTTTGAAGTAAATCGACTATCTCGATCCGATACTATGGACTTAGGCACTCCATTCCTAGAAACGATCTCGTCCATATAAATCTGAGCTAACTTCTCCAGCGAATAACTTTCCCGGATCGGTATAAAGTGTGCCGATTTAGTTAACCTATCAACGATCACCCAAACTACATCGTGTTGACGCCTAGTCTTTGGCAGTTTTGTAACAAAATTCATCGTTATATGTTCCCATTTCCACTCCGGAATGGGAAGCTGTTGCAGACTGCCATATGGTTGCTGGTGTTCGGCTTTCACAAGCCGGCAAGTCCTGCATCTCTCCACGTATTGGCCTATATCTTTCTTCAATCCGGGCCACCAGAAGTCTGCTTTCAGCTCGTTGTACATCTTTGTGCTCCCGGGATGTACAGAAAATTTCGATTGATGAGCTTCTTCTATTATCACATTTCTCATTCCACCCAACTTCAGCACCCAAATCCTCCCGTATACTCCTTTCAATCCCGATTCACTCGTTTCCATTATCTTCATTTGTACCCTTATATCTTCATCACCAATGTTTTCTTCCTTCAAAGCTTCCACTTGAGCAGCTTTAGCATCATCAATTATTGTGGAAGTTAACATCGTGGATGTCATCATATAGCAACAATCCTTAGAATATGCTTTACGGCTTAAAGCATCGGCTACTACGTTAGCCTTTCCGGGGTGATAAAGGATTTCACAATCGTAATCCTTTATAAGTTCCATCGAACGTCTCTGCCTCATATTGAGCTCCTTCTGACTAAATATGTACTTCAAACTCTTATGGTCCGTGTAAAGTTGACACTTAGTACCGTACAGGTAGTGCCTCCATAACTTCAAAGCAAATGTGACCGCTGTCAACTCAAGATCATGAGTTGAATAATTCTTCTCATGCTGCTTCAACTGTCTTGAAGCATAAGCAATTACTTTCCCGCGCTGCATCAGTACAGCACCTAACCCCAGTCTTGAGGCATCCGTATACACCACGAAATCGTCATTGCCTTCAGGTAAGGCAAGTATCGGCGCCTCACTTAACGCCTTCTTCAGAACCTCAAAGGCCTCTTGTTGCACAGTTTCCCATACAAACGGTGCATTCTTCTTGGTTAATGCAGTCAAAGGAACTGCAATCTTAGAAAAATCCTTTATGAACCTCCTATAGTAGCCCGCCAAACCCAGAAAACTTCTAACTTCAGTAGCTGAACACGGCGGCTCCCAGTTCTTTATCGCTTCAACCTTAGGCGGATCTACCGAAATTCCAGCTCCAGAAATCACATGCCCCAAAAACTGTATCTGTTGCAGCCAAAACTCACACTTCGAAAATTTGGCGTACAACTTCTCTTTCCTCAACAACTCTAATAGTTCTCTTAGATGTTCAGCATGCTCAGCCTCAGACTTAGAGTACACCAGTATATCATCAATAAACACTATTACAGACTTGTCTAACATCGGTCTGCACACTCTATTCATAAGATCCATAAAGACAGCCGGGGCATTGGTTAACCCGAAAGGCATAACCAGAAACTCATAATGCCCATAACGTGTCCTAAATGCTGTCTTAGGCACATCCTCTTCTCGTACCTTCAACTGATGGTACCCCGACCTCAAATCTATCTTGGAGAACACGCTCGCCCCATGTAATTGATCAAACAAGTCATCTATCCGTGGCAACGGATACTTGTTCTTAATCGTCAACTTATTCAGCTCCCGGTAATCTATGCACATCCTCATCGTGCCGTCCTTCTTTTTAACAAACAATACCAGAGCCCCCCATGGTGATGAACTTGGTCGAATGAAGCCCTTGTCCAACAACTCTTGAAGTTGTGTCATCATTTCTTTCATCTCGGTTGGGGCAAGACGATAAGGAGAACGAGCTACCGGTGCAGCTCCAGGGATCAAGTCAATCTTAAATTCCACTTGTCTCTCAGGCGGCACGCCAGACAAGTCTTCCGGAAACACATCCGGGAATTGTGAAACAACCGGCACATCGGCCAAAGTCCTCTTCTCAGCCTTAGCATCAATCGTATATGCTAAGTAAGCGTCACACCCCTTTGCAACAAGCTTTCGAGCTTTTGCAATAGTAAGCAAACACAGATCCCCCCTTCTCCTATCCCCATATATACAAATCTCACGCCCTTCCGGAGTAGTTATCTTTATCATTCGGTTCTTACACACTATATGCGCTTCACTCTCGATCAACCAGTCCATCCCGACTATCACGTCAAACTCACTGAACTCAATAGGGACCAGGTCCAAATTGAAGACTACATCTTCAATTACTAATGTGCAATTACGGTATACGTGATCTACCTTGACTAGAGTGTTGCTAGCAGTTTCAATGTCAAGTATAGCAGATAATCTAGACAGTGACATGGCAAGTCTTTGTGCAAAAACAGTAGACACGAAAGAGCGGTTGGCACCCGAATCAAAAAGAACTCGTGCAGGCAAGGAATTTACAATAAACGTACCCGTGACCACCTCCGGATTTTCCCTTGCCTCCTCTGCAGTAATTTGAAAAGCACGAGTCGGTGCCCTTTGTGAATGACCCCGGCGGTTAACTGAACCACCACTTGAACCTCCAGAAGATCGTGTTGATGATGGAGCAGCAGCTGCTGGAGCATTCTTCCTACATTTCCTACTATAGTGTCCCCACACCCCACACTTATAGAAAGCATCTCCCTTCCTTGGGCAATCGTTCTGAAAATGACCTGATTCCCCACAGCAAAAGCAAGCGCGTCCGTTAGTGCACTTGCCAAAGTGCTCCAGATGACACTTATTGCAATACTGCGGCTCGATGTTGATGGAATAAGCACGAGCACGACCACGATCAGATGAACCAGACCGTTGGCAATAAGACTTCTGAGGTGAGTACTGTGAAGATCGGAAAGATCCCGAGTATCATCCCTCTCATTGACGCTTCGGCGGTGACGGCTGTGTTGGGTTGGTGGAAGCAGCAGCGGACCCAATCGAGTATCCCGACATAATTAGAATCTGTTCTACATTTCTGGCAGCCTCAAGTAAACCAGCAAATGTAGTGTCGCGAACGTTGCTCATGACCCTCCTAATTTCAATATTCAGACCAGTCTCGAACCTGGTCACTTTCCTTTCTTCAGTATCCACCTGATGAGGCGCAAACAAACTCAGCCTCGTGAATTCCACAGCATATTGGGACACAATCTTAGTCCCCTGCATCAGTGCCATAAACTTCGCCTCCAGTCTTCGGCGTTCATCAACTGGACAATACTGCTGAGTGAATAAGTCTGTAAACTCAGCCCAATTCATCACAGAATCCTTCTCCAGTGTCAAAGCATTCACCATAGCGTTCCATCACATGATCGCATCATTGGTGAACATAGCAGTAGCATACCTAACCATGTCCTTCTCAGCACAGTCGCTGAATCGGAATGTTCGTTCGGTTGCCGTTATCCATTCGAGTGCGGCAACAGCGTCTCCCAATCCATTAAATTCTACAGCTCCGTTTCCCTTAAAGTCCTTGAAACGACAACCTTTGGGCTTGTTAGACGACCTAGTGTTGTCATCTTGTTCATCATTGTTACCCCCTTCTTTTTCTTTGTTCTTCCTCTTATCCTCTCTTCTCTTAGCGTCGGCCTCATCTCGAGCCCGAAACTGATCCTGAATCATTTTGTTCTGCTCAGCCATCATGGCTAGCATCTTCTCTCTGGCTTCTTCGGGTGTCATTCCTCCTCCAGACATGTTCTGAAATTATAAACATATAATTTTTTTAGTAACATGTCATTAATTTTAAAGACACCATTCATTTGTCCCGTATGATAGTCAATCTCTTAAAATTACTAGATCGTAACCTATCTTAGTTCAGATCATTACTTAAAACACTACATATCATTACCTAATGTTTGAGATCAAGACCTCACGGACACTTGAATCTCAAACTACTGCTCTGATACCATCTCGTGTGACATCCTTGCCACAACAACCACCATTTACATAACACCCAGGATTAATCATCAAACACAATTACATAATGATCTGATAACCTAGTTTAAGTGCGGAAGCATTTAAAATACATAAAATAAAGTAGTGCAACAGTGTCAAACACCCTACGGTGCTACAAGGTACCAAATCTAAGTCTACACACCCAATACAATTATTACAACATCCAGAATATAATATAACATTATCCCAAAGCATGATTACCGATTAAATAGTACTAAATCCGAATCTTCACAAATGACCTAACTAGAAGGTCCAACTGCCGATTTTCCCTTTCCTGTAAAAATAAAGCAACTGAGGTATAAGCAAAGGCTTATTGAATACAAAGATTACGCATTTTATAAGTCTTTATGAAGCCCCAAGGGTAAAACCGATGACAAACATCGTATACCCTCTTCGTACACCAAGTACGGACCAGAGCCGCAGCCCCTTCGAGCCCAAAGCTCGGCATAAAAACATACCATCTGAGACAAACGTACGATCGGGGATGACATACTGCCTACCAGAACCTCGGAGGGATCAGCTCCGGGTCATATAGCGCAGTAACATCGGAGTATTTGATGCGACCCACCGGTCCATCACTAGATGCACAACAATCGAAAGGACATGTAACAAGTATGAATGTGCATCTAAATCTACGCAAGTTAGTAGAATTCCAAACAATAAATGAAGCAACAGGTCTCAGCAGGCAAAGCTAACATAAAACAAATATAAACATGCGAAATCTATTGTACTAACACTGGGTGCGTAATTAAACGTTTAACCAATATTTATTTCTCTTCAGGCTTTCAACCGGATCCACCAAGTACCCCACTGTGGGTTAAACAACACCACAAGGGACCTGCTAAATTAGTTGCAACAATACCTCGAGTCAAAAACCGTTTAAATTTATAAAACCAAGTTTTGTAAGTTTTGCAATATTTTCCCCCATTTCGGGTCTATGTCTAAATTCGAACCACAATTAAGTTTGAACCCATCTCAAGTTCATACCTTGTCCTTTGAATAACTCTTGTCATTTTATGTGTTGTTTATGGGTTTCATTCAAAATATTCGAGTTTAGAGAGTGGGTTTTCATTTTTAAGTATTAAATTCGAATCCATGGGGATAAATTCGAATCCCATTCGAATTTGAGGGATTAAACTCGAACCCTATTCGAGTTTGAGGGTTAGATTCGAACCCCTCATTCGAATTTGAGGATTAAACTCGAAAATATACTCGAATCTAGTACCAAAATCGAGTTTGTTCTTGCATTTCGACCGTGTTCTTGGTATTTCATCTTACAACCTTAGAACATGCATTTCTAAGCCTAAAATCACCGATATATCATGTATTGAGCCTAATTTCTAAGTTCTTCAAAACCGAAATAAACAAACTTAAAAGAGTCGATTCTTACCTCAATCCGTATGAAATCAAGAATCCAACTGCAGATTGTTGTAGTACTCCTCGAGATCTTTCCGATGACGTATAAATCTCGATAATCGGTCGGTCGGTTTGTGAGATATCATAGAGAGAAGTAGAGAGAATTCTAGAGAGAGAAAGTGTAGAGAGAGAGAGTGTCCATAGAAAATGAAAGGCTTTAGCCTTTTATACCCATTTTCATCATTTTGCAAATTTCACCTCTCAACTTAATCAGTTCCATAAAATACTGATTTATTCTTAAATTTATCATTACTAACTTTTATCATTCATAATACTCCATAATAAAAAATTTTAATTCTCAAACTTCGTAACTTCTTAAAATAGCAGCAAACTTTTAAATAACCTAAATACATAATATTTGCTTATAATTCAACTTAATTTATAGATTTTCCACTTAAATAGCTCCGAATTACAGTAATTGAATTCGAGGATGTTACACCTGGTGTCCTGTCCCAGGAGATGGTGTATGAGTTTTGGTATACCTGTGCTTACAACCCAGACACCAAAGTCATAAAGGGCACTATACTCAATGGGACTCAAACCATTGAGATCAACATTCGTTTGATCAGGGAAGCTCTTCGACTCCCTGTGGCTGAAACATATGATCAGCCACAGCGTGAGGATGAACATATGAAGAATCTGCTACACTTCTGTGGTGTAGCAGAACCGAAAGTTGGAGCAACGCTGTTCAGAAAGGATTTGTCTCCTACTTACAGCTTCTTATTTGCCTCTGTGGTGATGTGCTTCAGCAGCAAAGTTGTTTCCTTTGACCAACTGAGTCGTGATGAGATCCCTGTAGTTCTGCAGTTTGTGGATGGAACTACAATCAACATGGCAAAATGGATTTTCCTGAATTTGAGGGGCCTGGTGCAGCATGAGACACGTCCAGCTGCTGTTCGTTATCCCAGGTTTCTGAGCCTCATCTTCAAGCACATTTGTGGTGAGCACTTATATAACTCTCAGCCTTTACTTCATACTGCTGCATTCCCTGTAATAGAGAATAGAGTTTTCTATACACCTGTTCTCCCAGATGAGCCTCCTCTGTCAACACTAATGAAGAGGTTGTTAGGATTGGTAGAAGGACCCTCTGATGTGAGGGTGGATCCAGAAGCTGCTCCCAAGATAAAATCCAAATCCAGGGCCAAACTTGTCAAAAGGACCCTGGACATCACTGAAGCTGGGCCTGTCCGCAAGAAGGCCAAAATAGCTCTGTCTGAGTCTGCGCCTTCAGTCTCTGTGGCTGAGGGGGAGCAGGCTCCTCACTCTGGTTCATTCGTTGAACCTGAAGCCTCTGTGGTTGGTGCCTCTGTGGCACCTGAGACTATGGAACAGGCCAACCCACCTGTTTCTGACCCAGTCTCCAAACCTGACCAGTCTAAACCTCTTTCCCCTCTAACCTCACCTAGCTCATATCATATACTATGCCACCGCAAATCACTCGCCAAAAAGAAACCAGCAACCACAACAACCCAAACTAGCCCCTATGTTCCCTCTCAACAGGGTTCAGTTGAAAAAGAAGCAACCCCTACTGCCTCTCCAATTTTGGGAGAAGGTTCATCACAATTGGAGCCTGCTTCACTCCAAACTGTGTCTACCCCTGGTCAGCCTAGACCCTCTGGTTCCTCCTAACAGGAGCCAGTTGTACAAATGGAGACAGCCACAACAACTATTCCAGCCTCCCAACAGGCTGAGAATATTGAAAGACAGGAGTTCTCTCCACTCCATACTGAGTCCACACTGTCCCCACCTCATACTTCTCTACACCCTGAGTCTGCACGAGGTGTCCACACTGCTGGCTTAGACCAACCAGCAGATCAGCCTCAAACTTCTGCTCCTCATGATGCAGCTATTCTACACCAAACAGCTGCTGAAGGACCCACAACTCAAGCTGATGAACCTCAGGGAACAGAACATCCCTTTGGTGAGGCTACTACCATACTGCAAACTCCATCAACAGGTTTCACCACTACTGATGTTGAAATGAAAATCCCATCTCCCCATGATGAGGTACCTTTAAACCAAGGTACTGCAGAGGGAACCACCACTGGCCTTAATGAGGATGCTGCAAAACAAGAAGTGTCTGAAACGCTACCATCCTCTACCCCCTCTCCTGATGATGCAGCTACTGCCACTGCTGAAGGACCCATCGATCCCTCCAAACTGGGCAACCTCACTTTTGCCCAGGCTATGGAGCTTCTTTCTACCATACCCCCTCCTTCTCCATCACATCCCCATACACCAGCCTCATCCTCTTCATCACCCTCTACTCACTCAAAACAATCCACTCATACACCTCCATCCTCTAAAGACCTGCCTTTGAAGGATCAGCTTTCCTTGCTGACTAACAAAGTTGGTTCTTTAGAAACCTCCATGTCCTCTCTACCCTCTCTTATTTCAGACTCTGTGTCTGAACAGCTTAAGGGATTCTTTGATATGTTCAAGGATTCCTTCCCAGCCAGTACACAAACTGACAACTCCTCACAGCTGCTTGCACTGACTGCACAGCTGCAAAATGTCTCCACTTCCCTTTCCTCCATTCTTTCACTTCAACAGGACTCTATGTCCTCAATGACAGCCATATCCCAACAGCTGTCATCTCTCCTCACATCTTGCAATTTTACACTTCCTGCCACTCTGGCCAGCTTAAACACCTTAATTGGCTCTCTATCAAATTCTGTGTCATCAAACCTTGCTGATGTGCAAGATTCTCTTGAACTACATCTTGCACAGCTTCAAAGTTTGCTATTCACAGCTTCTGATAGGGAAAATATTCTCAAGCTGACGACCATTGCTGATTCCCAATCCTCATCTCTTCAAACCTGTCTTGCCCATCTTGCAGAGGTAAAGGACAACCTGGCTTTCTTAGTGCACAGCCTGGTTGGTCCCAAGCCTGCTGCCAAAACTGCTGGCAAGCCTGCTGACTTTGTGTCTTCAGGTAGACCAGGTGTTGAAGGTGCTGGTCCATCTCCTTCAAAGGGGGAGAAGTCATCTGCCTTGAAGACTAAGTCTAAGGGGGAGAAACCTTCTTCTCTTAATGAGAAATCAGTAGCTACTGGTCAACCAGCAGGAGCATCTGCAACAGGTACAATGGAAGGTGTTTCTCAAGCTGCTCAGCCTACTCAGACTGAATCTCCAAACCCTGCACAGTCTAGGGGGAGGAATTCATCTCTGGGGACAGGCCAAGCAGCAGAAGGAGGCACGTCATACTGGAAGAAGAAGAAGAAGAGGAAGATACTCCTGAGGCTGTTATCACAACAACAACTAAAGGAAAAGAAAAAGCAGCATTTGATCCTGAACAGCAGAAAGAAGCAGAGTTAAAGTTTCACAAAGCCAGGGCAAAGGAAATGGGTCTTTCCATGGATAAATACTTTGAGTTCAGAGATGAACAGCTTCAAGCCCTGGAAGCACTAAGGAAAGAAGAAGCCTCTGCCAAAGCTGCCAGAACTTTTGCACTTCAAGAGGCAAGTAAAATCAAAATGCCCTCTCTAGATGTGCAAAAGAAACTGATGGAAGCTGCTAAGGGATCAGCTGGTGAGAAGGAAGTGGGTGCTCAAGTCTCTGTGTCCAAACCAAAGCAAGCATCCTCTGCAAGGGCCTAGTTCCATTTTGACAACTTGGCAAGGAAAAAGTTTCAGGATGTTGCTGATAGAAGGCTTGCCAAGGAAGCAATTGTCAAAGTTGTTCCCATATCAAGAAAAGGCAGTCAGTGGAAATTGAAAATAACCCGAATGGGTGCAACAGGCCCAAAACTGGACACTTATGACTACACTGATGTTGCACAGATGAGGTACAGGGAATGGGTTGAGCTGGCAGTTGCCCTAAGTGAGTCTAAGTCAGAAACGGCTAAGACTGTCATGGCATATGTTAAGAAGCTGATAGAGAGAGTGAAGGATCTTGGCCTGATCTCAAAAGAAGTTAGTGAGGGTGTCTATGTGACACAACCCAAAATATAGGCCAGGAGGACAAGAAAGGATACTGAGCTGGAGCAACTTCTCATCTTAATTGAACAGGGTGATTATGCTGTTGAGATTAAAGGAATTGACTATAGCCTGCCTAGTGGAGTAGAGTTTGAAAAAGGCAAGATAATTGAAGAACCTGAGTTGGGGGCATTTTTTGTAGATCCCTTAACACAGAAGAAATGCTTTCAGAGAGCATCTGATCTATACAAGGTGGATCTGAGATAGCTTGCAGCCTTCAGACTTGCAGCTTCATTCAGGCAATTAAGCAGGTGGAGAGCAGCCGTCTGGGATCAGCTCAGAGGCTTTTATGAGAGAGGTGAACTTCAAGATCCCAAGTTTATGATCCTCAGAATTGAAATTCAAGATCTAGAGGAAACCATGGATGAGCTTGAAAAGATGTTTGAAGGACCACCTCCTTTGGATTGAAGTCCATCTACCATCAGGGTAGGTGAATAATGGAAGCTGTCCATCTGTTGGACAGGCTTGCCATTATCTGCTCCCAAAATCAACAGTCCAAAGTATTGAACTTTCTGTACATTAGTTGTACTTAGTTAGATCAGTTGTAACTTTTCTTATTTACATTAGTTGTAATATACATTAGTACATTAGTTGTACTCTTGTAAAAACATGTGTTGTTTTATGTAATCAAAATCAGTATATATAAACTGATCTTTTACTTTACTTAAATGTTGTAATTTCTTTTCAGCAAGATGTATTGTAAAAATGTATAGTGATTATTGATTAAATCAACTTAGACTGATTATTGCAAATAGGGGGAGACTGTTAGGCACAAAAAGGCCTGAGTCAAACCTGCTATACATCTGAGGGGGAGATTTTTAATCAAACCTGTTGATGCATTTTGAAGGTTGAATTTAAGGCCTCTTATATGCCTTATTGAAACCTGAAAATGATTTGCAATATCAGCCTAAAGCTGTTTACCATGTTGCATTCGTTGCAACAAAGACAGTTTGTCCAAACTGTGCTGTCTGCTGAACAGGCTGGGCATAAACTGTCTACGCTGCTCTACACTGGTGAGCAGCTTGGGCAGTTTACAAGTGTTCTGCTCTTTGTGAACAGGCTAAACACTGTATGGAATATGTTTCCAAGTCCTGATGTATTGTTTTTGGCTACAAGATCAGTTTACAAAGTCGAAGACAAAGTGGAAAACAAAACTGCTCAGCCTGCCCACGCTGTTATGTTACATGAAGACAAAGGATATTTGAAAAAGGGTGACAGACCTTTTTCTTATATCAAAATAGGCCTTAGTAAAAGAAGAAAGACGCAAAGTTGACATTCCTCTTTTAGTTAAAGGCGTATGCAACAGTAGACAAAGAGAAAAGACAAAAGTTCTACAACATCAAGACATGTCTGCTTTTCAGAATGTGCAGAAAAGTTATGTTGTCATTTCAACAAGACTTTCCACCTTTTTTCCTTTCATCCAATGAAGAAGCTTCACTAAGATCCTCTGTGTGGGTATAAAAGGAAACTTCTAAGGATTGAAAAGATGCAGAACTAAGAGTGTGAAATCTGAACGTGCATTTGAAGTGTGTCTTTCCATGCATGCAAGTCTGCCTGAATAAAATAGTGCTGTGTGTCTAAGCTGTTATTGTTCAAGTTGTCCTTCCGAGTCTTGTAAAACACAGTGAGTGCTTCTAAGTGAGTGTATTCATTGTATCTAGTTTGAGTTAGTCTTAGACTAGTTAACATACTGTTGTATCTGTTATCTTAGCTTGAACCTTTCCGCATTCAAGCTTGTTTGTAATTAACTTTTGTTGATAATACATACAAACATTGAGAAAAGAGTGTGTAGTTTTTAAATAGTTGTATTCACCCCCCCCCCCCCTCTACAGCTTAAGGTTATATACTTGGGAAACCTTTTGGGACCTACGGGTATGTTTCTCCTCCCTGAGAGGTAATGGATGAGGAAGAAGCCGTTATTCAAGAACAAATAGCCTTGTGGACCAATCGTCTCCAACAACGACGTTTTTCCCACAAGACTAACAATCAGCTCCGCTATGACACCGGTCCGCGAAGGTACTCAGATGACAGGAGAGATGAACGACGCGATGATTATCGTAGGGATGACTATCGCAGAGATGACAGGGATGAGAGGAGCTATGACGATAGACGCGACTATCGAGATGATCGTCATTATGAAAGGCGACACGATAGGCGTGATGATCGTAGGGATGACAGAAGAGACTATGATCGAAGGAACGATCGTCGTGATGACCGCAGGGACGATCGAAGAGAGTATGATCGTCGGGATAAAAAGAGGGATGAAAGCTGAGAACCTCGCCGCGCCGACAAGAGGCCGGTAGAAAAGAGGGATGACAGACCCATAGCCGATGAACCGAAAGACGCCGAAGAGCGTCTCTGTTATAAATGTGGGAATCCGGGCCACTTTGCTCGGGAATGTAATAACAAGTTTGACAGGGACGTAGGCTACTATGAACGGAAATTGTAAGCCGCAAAGAAACGAACCGATGCCATGGCTCTCTCGTCGCCCAGGAAGACTACTGGGATGCTGAAGATACCGACGAGGAGGATGATAAGGGCAAGAATTGTTATATGGTTGATCCTCTAGGGCTGGATCACTATGCCACTTCCACTGCTTCAGATTCAGACACTGCTGATGAGGGGGAGACAATGACAAATCCACCAGCATGTCTGATGGCTAAATTCGACGATCCCGAATGTTCTTCATCTGGTTCAGAGACACAAGAGGTATACTCCTGTTACATTCAAGAGCTTGTAAATAATTTATCTGTAAATAGTGAATGTACATTGCACACAAATATACTTGATCTAGAAGCTAGGTTAAATGCTAAAACTGAAAAGTGTGTGCAGGCTGAACATCTAGCTCAAACTTTAAAAGAGTCGTCTGAATTATATCAATCAAAGTGGTTAACTAATCACAATGTCATAAAACAGATGCTAATCAAAAAAGTAGATGTTCAGGATAGGAATATATATCTTGAATCTGGTATGGATAGGTTATCTAATGAAAAACTCTCGTTAAAAGAAGAAATATCTGTACTTTCAAAACAATTAGAGACAGTAAGAATGGAAAATATAGACAGTTTAGAAAAATATAAAATGATAGAAGAAGAAAGAATAAGTTTATACTCACGAATAAAGACTCTTGACGATGCATTTTTAAAAAGGGGTCAAACTGAACAAACTATTCACTTGAATCAGCCCAAAGAAACTAGGTTTTACCATTCTAAACAAGGAATCGGTTTTAAAAATCCTAAATATTTGGAAAAGGCTCAAAGAGTTTTACCTTTATTTTATGACATGAATTATATGGGAGCTGGACTTAAATCTTTCTTTTTTGAGTCATCAAAAGAAGTTTTAAACCAATAGGATGAGAAACGTGTTGAAAACAAAGAAAAAGAAATATCTTTTCAATATGAATAACTTAACGAGAGTTATCCATCTAGAGTACCCACTTTAGAGGAAGACTTTTTGTCAAGTTATTCAGATGCTGAAATGAAAGCAGAACCTGTAAAACCAATTCCTCGACTTTATATTCCTACAAAAGTTCTTCAACATCAAATTACTATTTTAGAGAAGGAATTAAAGTCAACTCAAAAGAAAGCACTTGATTTTCAAGAAGCTCTTCTTAAGAGTGAAGAAAAATTGGTAAATCAAACTTTTCAACAATCGGTGGAATTAACTGTCTACAGAGAAAAATTTGACATTGTTTCTCAAACATTGAAAGATTTTTCAAAAGATCAAACAGTTTCTCATTCCACCAAAATCCCATGTGTGTCATCCAACAAAGGTAAGACTAAAGCTGAAGCTTCTTCTATGAGTTGTAAAGGTGAGTGCTCAAAACCTTTTAAAGCTAAGGTTTCTAAAAAGGCTCGGATTCAATCCAAGTCTTTTAAGAAACCCACTCACCAACAAAAAGAAAATTCTTCAAAGTCTAAATCTTCCATGCATACTGACTCTAATCATTTTATTCCTACAGATTATGTAAGAAGAGTTCCTAAAATGACCATGCTGGACTTTTCAAGTTTTTTTGTGAAGAAGGCTGTAATGCCAAGTGAATTTGTTTCTAGAGATAGGATGTCTGTAATCTCAGAAAACAATGTGTGTAACGATGTAACGAATTCTTCTGATTGTTTAAAGTACTCAGTGACTTGTTTAATTTATGTCTAACTCGTTTTAGACGTCAAGTTCCTGAAATGAATGCTTATGTGCCATATCCTGTTAAAAGAATTCGCAAAAAGAAAATAAAAAATGTTGCATCATTAGCCAGATATAAAAATGAGACTTGTCCTTTGCCGAGGCCCAAAACCAAATCAAAAGTCAAAAAGATCTCAGAAATTCAAAAACCAAAGGTAATTTCATCGCCTAAGGTTCCAAAGCCCAATAAATCCAATCTTCAATGGATTCCAAAAGGCTATGCATCCGGACCACACATAACTGCTAAAAGGGTTCTAATACTGCACACGTGCCATATACATCTGGAACTCCTAACAAAAAGGGACCCATATTGAGATGGGTACCCAAAGTTGTGTGATCTTAATGCAGATG
Source organism: Centrapalus pauciflorus (assembly GCA_020465985.1). Classification (NCBI taxonomy): domain Eukaryota; kingdom Viridiplantae; phylum Streptophyta; class Magnoliopsida; order Asterales; family Asteraceae; genus Centrapalus; species Centrapalus pauciflorus. The sequence continues at coordinate 323,338 of JAANYP010002843.1, forward strand.
GTTCTTGATTACTTCTGATCAAGACCCGTTCTTCAATGAATTGGCTTCTAGTTACCATAGACTAGGACCCGTTCTTCTGCTTGTCGGTTGTGCTTAAACCGACACGTTTGGCTTCTGTGCACACAGCTCAGGACCCGGTCTTATTTCATCATGTTTTCTGAACATCTCGGTTCAGAACACGGTTTGATTGTCAATAAAAGATGGATGTGTTTGAATGCATATAGTTTTTTATTGTTTGAATTTATTTGTCTTTCAGGCTAAATCCATCTGGTATATGGATTCGGGTTGCTCCAAGCACATGACTAGGAGAAGAGAATTGTTGTCCAACGTAGTTGAACAATATTGCGGGACGGTAAAATTCGGGAACAACCATCAGGCTCATATAAAAGGATACGGGGACTTAGTCCTAAATAATCTAGTTATCAAGGACGTTGACTATGTTAAGGGATTATCGCATAATCTATCTAGCACAGGACAGCTCTGTGATAAAGGACTAGAAGTAACGTTTAGGGCTAAGAACTGCAGTGTAAGGAGTATGGATGGCAAAGAAATCTTATCTGGTTCCCGTAACTCTAACCTTTACACCATAGACGTAGCCAAGCTCATAGTAAAGGATATCATTTGCCTATTATCAAAAGCCTCTTCAAAAGACTCTTGGTTGTGGCATCGAAGGCTATCCCACTTGAACTTTGACAATATCAACAAGCTGGCTGTGAAACAACTGGTCAAAGGTCTCCCTGAATTGCGTTATGAAAAATACCATCTTTGTGGAGCTTGTGAGAAAGGAAAGATGAAACGATCATCTCACAAACCAAAACCCGAACCATCAACGAAAAGAGTATTGAAGTTACTTCACATGGATTTATGCGAACCGATGCGGACCCAAAGCATAAATGGGAAGCGATATGTGTTGGTTATCGTTGATGACTACTCACGATATACCTGGGTTAAGTTCTTCCGATCCAAGGATGAGTTGGCTCAAGAAATCATAGACTTTATAAAGAGTGTCGAACCCAACAGCAACTGTCAGCTCAATCAATCAGATCCGATAACGGTACGGAGTTCAAGAATTCGGTAGTTGAGGGCTTCCTTCGATCCAAAGGTATTCAGCACCAATATTCTGCTGCTAGAACACCACAATAAAATGGAGTCGTGGAAAGGCGTAACCGTACCCTTGTGGAAGCCGCTCGTACAATGCTAACCTACTCAAAGCTACCTCCATTCTTGTGTGCCGAAGCCGTATCAACAGCTTGCTATACACATGATCGCTCCATAATCCATAAGCGATTTAACAAAACTCCTTACCAACTCGTTTTGAATAAAGTACCTTTTATCAAGTACTTACGTGTATTTGGTTGCAGGTGTTATGTGCTGAATGATAAAGACAACCTCAGAAAAGTCAACGAAAAAGCAGATGAAGCAATCTTCATTGGATACTCATCCAACTCGAAGGCTTATCGTGCATACAATACCCAAACCAGGACAGTCAATGAAAGTGTGCATGTCACATTTGATGAGTTGGCTGAACTGGCACCCGAAGTTGATCATACAGGACCACGCATTACACAAATGCCTGGAGACTCTTCTACTCACCCTACTTCTTTTTCATATTCCGATTTAGTTAATTTCTTTAATCCTTTTTATGTAGAAGTTTTCAGTCCTAACGCTAATGTGTTTAATGTTGTCAATATTGTAGGTAATCCATCCAATTCAACTGCACCACAAAGTTTATCCACTCCATCTTCATCCACATCATACCCTCATCCATCAACATCATCCACTGATACATCCGCAGTTGAATCTACTCCTGTAATACCCTCACATATAATGCCAAATATCCTTCCTTCATCTGAACACTTGGAACTCGAACCGGAACCAGTGGTACCATCACTTGAAACCATTGACCATGAATCTTCATCCATCCTCACTTTGACCACTGAGATTCCATCCCGAGCACCCGTTCCACACGAGACTAATTGGACCCGAAGTCACCCAACCGATCAGATCATTGGTGATGTTTCAACTGGAGTCCAAACACGTAGGGCGTCTGCTAATGAATGTCTCTTCGCATCATTCCTTAGTATGATAGAGCCCGCTCGTGTGGATGAAGCCCTAAAAGACCCAAACTGGATTGTTGCAATGCAAGAAGAGCTCAACCAGTTTGAACAGCTCAGAGTATGGCGGTTAGTTTCCAAACCAAAAGACCGTACAGTGATCGGAACAAAGTGGATCTATAAGAACAAACGAGATGAGAACGACATTGTGATAAGGAATAAAGCGAGACTTGTTGCCAAAGGCTACCGACAACAAGAAGGGATAGATTATGATGAGACCTTTGCCCCAGTTGCACGGATCGAAGCGATCAGAATCTTCTTGGCGTATGCGGCACACAAGGACTTCAAAGTGTACCAGATGGACGTCAAGACAGCCTTTCTTAACGGTGAACTTAACGAAGAGGTGTACGTTGAACAACCACAAGGATTTGTTGACGCCCATAAACCTGACCATGTTTATGTGCTAGACAAAGCCCTCTATGGTTTAAAACAAGCACCTCGGGCATGGTATGATAGTCTTTCTAATTTTCTTATCTCTGCCGGTTTCAGTAAAGGTGTGGTGGACACAACTCTGTTCACGAAAAAGGAAGGCCCACACATAATGCTAGTACAAATATATGTCGACGACATTATATTTGGATCTACTGACAGTAATTTCTGTAAGGATTTTTCAGCCCTAATGGAGTCCAGGTTCGAGATGAGTATGATGGGGGAAATGAATTTTTTCCTCGGATTACAAGTCAAACAACTTGAGAATGGGATTTTTGTGAACGAGTCGAAATATAGTCTTGACATTCTCAAGAAGTATAAGTTAGACTCTTGCACGAGTATTGCAACTCCCATGGCCTCCAACTGTAAGTTAGACACCGATTGTTCTGGGAAAAGTGTCGATAATACAACTTACAGAGGGATGATAGGATCCTTACTGTATCTGACTACTAGTAGGCCTGATATAATGTTTTCAACATGTCTTTGTGCTCTCTTTCAGGCCGACCCGAAAGAATCACACCTAACTGCGGTAAAACGCATTTTTCGTTATCTTATGGGTTCACCAGATCTTGGTCTATGGTATCCAAAGGGAACCAATTTTGATCTTACCGCCTTTTCAGATGCTGATTTTACAGGTTGTAAAGTTGACAGAAAAAGCATGTCGGGAGGAATACAGTTCTTGGGAGACAGACCAGTGAGTTGGTCCTCCAAAAAGCAGCATTGTGTTTCAACATCCACAGCTGAGGCTGAGTATGTAGCAGCTGCAAGCTGTTGCTCTCAAGTGCTGTGGATGAGAACGCAATTATGCGATTATGGAATAACACTTACCAATATCCCAGTTTACTGTGATTCTCGAAGTGCAATTGCCATTTCTTGCAATCTCGTGCAGCACTCTCGAACAAAACACATAGATATCAGGTATCATTTTATTAAAGATCATGTGGAAAATGGAACAATTGAGTTATATTTTGTTGGCATAGAATATCAACTTGCGGATATCTTTACTAAAGCTTTAGACGAACCTCGTTTTCAGTTTTTAGTATCTCATATCGGCATGTTGAATCCGCCTTCCAATAAAATATCAGATATTGTCTTAAATAATTTTATTTCAATCTATCATGTTTGAAATTCCTTTATTTTAGAAAATATCTGTTATTTAAGATTTAAGGTTTATGTCACAAAATTAAAATTCAATATTTCCTTATCTATGTACATCTTTTAATAATTAATGATCCTGACAAATTGCTGTGTGAATTGTTCATCACTGAGTTGGACGCAAATAAAATCCAGGTTTGTCTGTATCTTTAAAGCTAAATATGTTCAAGGATTTAATCTGAAAAAGATAAAAGAAGAGAAGCGGTGTTTATTTGATGGGGAGTATCGTTAGGATGTTAATTTTTATAATTTGTGGTTCCTTTTTAGTTTTATTAGTTAAAATTTTAAATTCTAGGTTGGTTATTTTTTATTTTATTTTAAAGTGTAATTTAATAGGTCAGAAAATCCCAAAAAGATTTTAGTTGTTCAAATTTGTCAAAAAGCCAAAAATATTTTATTTTGTCTTAACTTAATTGCTAAAAGAAATTCTCAAAAATAATTTATTTTGCAAGTGCTTATTTTTGTTTCAAAGAAAAATACAAAAAGATGTATTTATTTGGGCCAAATTTGTGTTTAAAATTTTGTCTCCATTTTTTTAAAAGGCCCAAAATATATTTTTTTTGTGTGTTTTGAAGCTAAAAACGAGCGGCCCATGTCACCTTTGGGCGCGGATCTGCTTACCCGACCCGACCCGAGTCGCTTTAAAAGGGTGGGTCAACGGTCAACTCCTTCTCCTTCAAGTTTTTTTCAAAATATCTCTCCTTCTCTCCTTTCTTTCGTCGACCACCGCCAAAACCACCATAATCACTCTTTCAAGCTTTGTGAATCATCTCCTTTCTTCGTTTTTCTTGCATTTCTTGACTTCGGCATCTCAAGGTAACACATTTCTACCTTTATTTTACCATTTAACTTCCTATGTTAACTGTTTGATTCTCGATTTTTTCTTCCTTTTTCATTTTGGTTTTTACTATTTTTAGGATGTTAAATCTACTTTGTTTAGTTAGTTGTAGTTATATAAAGTGTTCCTTACATGTTTTTAGACTAGGATCTTCATTTTCATGCATTTTTGTCACAATCACCACTGTTCACGTTGCATGTTGCATGAACATCATTTAATGAACTGCTGGTCTTCGGACGTCCGATGTCACATCCTTGCTTTAATCACGCTTGCTTAATCCCAGGAATAAATAACAACAGTCATAAGCATAATAATAAGTCTAAAGCTTGCATAAGAACTAAATAAAAGTACTACAATACAAACATGCACTACACGTGCTACAAGGTGCGTTGCTAAATTACTAAAACATCGCAATATAAATAAAAGCAGCTACCCAGATCCCAAGGCATCATAAAGCTCTACCACAAGCTGAATAGTGAGCTAAGTCCTCTGGGTTGATCAGAAAATAGACCTAAGCAGATGGTTCACCTTGCTCTTTACCTTTGCCTGTAAAAATTGTGAGTAGCAACTGTAAGCTAATTGCTTAATGAGTTAACAGATATTCATGATGCATGTAAGATATGTGGCGAAAGTGCCTATAAAGGCTGTAATGCTTGCTTGCTTGTGCTTATACCCAGAATGAATACTTCCACAATTGAGATGTTGCACGCTGAAAGGAGATGCCACCACTAGGGGTTATCGCTGACAGATTATCAATCTGTGATGCGGGGCTAGCTACCCACATAATGCTTGGGATAGTGGTGAGCATCAGAGTTGCTTGCTTGTAAAGTAAAATGCTTATGAAATGCACAAAGAAACGCTCAAACAAAGCTTGCTGTATAATATGTAGAATAATAAACAGATAGCAATAAATTATGCACATTAATAGATCAGATGTAAGATCCGACTAAGTTGGGCACCGCCTGTACCACAGTGTTCGCCTTCACTCACAAAAGTCTATTGAAGTCCAAAGAAGGCATATAGAAGAAAATTATGTCTCAATTACATAAAATACATGTAAACAAGAATAACTGTTACTCACAGTACTGTCTTATGCTTTGAAATACTCTGAAATGCTTGCTCGGGCTTATCTATGCTTTATATTGCTCTGAAACTCTCGCACTTGCTTATCTAGACTTTAATATACTCTGGCACTGGCTTTGACTCATAACCAAGCTAAACCGTTTAATTTAATATCTGAGGTGCTGTGAAATGTCTGTAATTCAACATTACAGAATATACACTAAATTAATAATGCTAGCTTAAAATTCCAACATCTACAACCCGTAACTTCTAGCTAAATATCTTGTTAATTATGTGTCGCCCACGAATTTATTCAAGCCTTTCGAACTTAGGGGGGGGGGGGCTTCGAACTTAATGAGGTTCGAACCCATATAGGCTTCGGACATAGAGCAATCTCGAACATAGGGCTTCGAATTTAGCCTATTTCGAATTTGTTCTTGGCATCTCGAACTTGTTCGTGTTTTTCAGGATTCAAACATGCATTTCCAAGCCAAAAATCATGAATATGCTAAGGAACAAGTTTGAGCTCGATTCTATTACACTTATTCTAGCAGAATCGAGTTATAACTCAAGGAGAATAGCTTTAAACGAAACAAAGATGGGGATTTTGAACCCTTTTCTCAAAACCGAAAGTAGGAAAAAAGAAAAGACGATTCTTACCTCAAATCTAAATCAAATCACACATGCAATAGCAGATCCGTGTAGTACTCTTCGAGATCTTTCCGATGACGTATAGAACTCGAGATTTGGCCGGTCGGTTTGGGAGAAAAACTAGAGAGAAGGTGAGCTTAGAGAGAGAGGCTCTCAAATATGAATATGGTTTTGCAAGAATGAGGAATATAACTTTCAGCTCCTATTTATATAAAAATTCGAAATTACATCATTAAACGCAAATTGCCCAAAACACATAAAATAAAAAGCAAGGTGTTATAGTATGAGCCCACCACGCTCGCACTTCGTCCTCGAAGTACCTAGGGCTCAAAGAGATGCGGATATCGAACTCTCATGCCTTGCTCAGATTCCCAGGTCTAGGAAATACCATGAGAAGTTGTCCATTGCACCAACACCATTGCCACTTCTCGATTCCTTAACTTCTTCATCTTTGTCTCCAGAATGACCTCAGGCTCATCACATTGCAGCTTCTCGTTAATCTTATAAGTCAGATGATCGGCCCACTTTTCGCTTTTGTTTTTATTGCACTTCCTTAGTTGTGAAACGTGAAATACAGGGTGTATGTTGGACAGTTCGCTCGACAAGTCCAACAGATAAGATTGAGTTCCAACACGTTCGATGATCTTGAAAGGACCAACGAATCGTGGTGCTAACTTCCCACGATTGCCGAATCTAAACACTCCCTTCATTGGTGAAACTTTTAATACCACATAATCGTCCTTCTAGAATTCTAAAGGCTTATGGCGTCGGTCGTGATACGACTTTTGTTGAGATTGAGCAGTTTCCAGTCGTTGGCGAATGATTCTGATCTTGTCGTTGGTTTGTTGAAGTAATTCATGACCGGCGATTGGTGCTTCACCGACTTCGTGCCAACACGTAGGCGTTCGGCACTTGCGTCCGTATAAGGCTTCAAAAGGTGCGGCTTTGATAGATGAGTGATAGCTGTTGTTTTAAGAAAACTCTGCTAACGGCAAGTGGTCGTCCCAATTACCGCTAAACTCAAGAACACAAGCCCGTAGCATGTCTTCGAGTGTAAGGACCGTGCGCTCACTTTGGCCATCAGGCTTCGGATGATACGCCATACTCATTCTGAACTTGGTGCCTAATCCATCTTGTAATGCACTCCAGAACCTCGAAGTGAAACGGCTGTCGCGATCTGAAACGATTGACAGAGGCACACCGTGTCGAGTAACAATCTCGTCTATGTAAATCTTAGCCAGCTTCTCCAGTGAGTAGCTCTCGCGAATCGGAATGAAATGAGCGACTTTGGTTAGACGATCTACAATGACCCAAATTGCGTCGTGTTGTCTCCGTGTAGTCAGCAGCTTTGTCACAAAATCCATTGTTATATGATCGAACTTCCACTCAGGGATTGGTAGAGGCTGAAGACTGCCATAAGGCTGCTGATGCTCTGCTTTTACTAGCCGACAAGTAACACAATTCTCGACATGCTGACCCACGTCTCTTTTCATACCAGGCCACCAATACTCAGCTTTTAAATCGTTGTACATCTTGGTGCTGCCAGGATGTACCGAGAAGTTAGAACAGTGAGCTTCTGAAAGGATTTTCTGTCGAATATCACCAAATTTGGGAACCCAGATGCGATTCTTGAAGAGCTTTAAGTCACGAGGGCTATCAATTAAGAATTGAAGGTGCCCTTTCATATCCTCAGAGTTGAGGTTTTCCTCTTTTAGGGCTTCGGCTTGAGCAACAAGAATTTCATCGATCAGAGTAGATGAAAACGAGGTATGAGTCAGAGTATAGAGACATTTCACGGAATAAGATTTTCGACTCAATGCATCGACCACCACATTTGCCTTGCCGGTGATACAAAATTTCACAGTCATAGTCTTTGATGAGTTCCATGGAGCGTCAGTGGCGCATGTTGAGTTCCTTCTGGCTGAAAATATACTTAAGGCTCTTGTGATCCGTATATAACTGACATTTGGTGCCGTAGAGATAATGATGCCACGTTTTCAACGCGAAAGTCACAGCAGCAAGTTCAAGATCATGAGTCGGCTGACTCTTTACTTGATCTTTGAGTTGGCGAGAAGCATATGCTATCACCCTGCCCCTTTGCATCAGAACACACCCGAGTCCTTGATATGAGGCATCACTGAAGACCACAAAGTCTTCATTGCCTTCGGGTAGAGCCAGAATAGGTGCTTCGGTGAGCTTATGCTTTAAAATTTGGAACACAGTTTCTTGAGCTTCTTCCCAAATAAAGGGAATGTTCTTGCGAGTAAGAGAGGTAAGAGGCACGACTAATTTTGAGAAGTCCTTAATGAATCGACGGTAGTAACCTGCCAATCCCAAGAAACTTCGGATCTCAGTAGCTAATTTGGGAGCTTCCCAGTTTTGAATGGCTTCTATCTTAGAAGTATCTACAGAGATTCCTTCACCAGATATCACATGTCCAAGGAATTGTATCTGATAAGATACAAGATTTGCAAGTTAACGTTGAGTATGAAATTTAAGAAAAGATAAGCTTAAAATGAATAAATCGAGATTGTAAGCACCTGCCGCAACCAAAATTCGCATTTAGAGAACTTGGCATAAAGCCGCTCCTTGCGTAGCAACTCTAGCAGTTCTCTGAGATGCACAACATGCTCAGCTTCGGTTTGCTGCGCAAGGAGCGACTTTATGCCAAGTTCTCTAAATGCGAATTTTGGTTGCGACAGGTGCTTACAATCTCGATTTACTCATTTTAAGCTTATCTTTTCTTAAATTTCATACTCAGCGTTAACTTGCAAATCTTGTATCTTATCACATACAATTCCTTGGACATGTGATATCTGGTGAAGGAATCTCTGTAGATCCTTCTAAGATAGAAGCCATTCAAAACTGGGAAGCTCCCAAATCAGCTACTTATCGTCTATAAAGACGATAACAGACTTATCAAGCATTGGTCTACAAACGCGGTTCATGAGATCCATGAATGCCGCAGGAGCGTTTGTAAGGCCAAATGGCATAACAAGAAACTCGTAATGCCCATATCTAGTACGGAAAGCCGTTTTGGAAACATCTTCTTCACGAACTTTGAGCTGATGATACCCAGATCTAAGATCGATCTTTGAGAAATAACTGGCTCCCTGAAGTTGGTCGAAAAGATCGTCTATTCTGCGCAATGGATATTTGTTCTTTATTGTTACCTTGTTCAACTCCCTATAATCAATGCACATCCGGAGAGTCCCATCTTTCTTCTTAACGAAAAGAACGGGAGCTCCCCAGGGAGAAGAACTTGGTCGTATGAGCCCTTTGTCAAGCAGCTCTTGCAATTACTTCATCATTTCTTGCATCTCAGCGGGTGCAAGTCGATATGGGGCTCGAGCAATTGGTGTCGCGCCTGGCACTAAATCAATTCTGAACTCCACCTGATGGTCTGGTGGGAGTCCAGAGATGTCCTCGGGAAAGACATCGGAAACTCTGAGGCTATTGGTACCTCGGCTAAAGTTTTCTTTTCTGACTTAGCATCTATTGCATATGCTAAGTAAGACGCGCAATCCTTAGTTATATGCTTCCTAACTTTCACTACAGAAATTAAACACAATTCACCTTTCTTTCTGTCACCATAGATGCAAATACTGCGGCCATCAGGAGTAGTGAGCTTTATTAACTTTTTCTTGCAAACAATGTTGGCGTCATGATGATCAAGCCAATCCATCCCACGATGACGTCGAATTCATGAAAGTCCATCAGAATATGGTCAAGTTGGAAAAAACAGTTATCAAGCAGAATTATGCAGTCGCGGTAAATTTTATCGGTAGACACGCATACGTTAATGGCCGTTTCGATATCCAATTTAACAGGTAAAATACTAGGTGATATCCCAAGCTTAGATGCAAATGAACTTGATATGAAAGAAAGATTTGCTCCCGAATCGAAAATAACTCTAGCAGGAACAGAGTTAACAAGAAACATACCAGATACCACATCTGGTATTTCCTTTGCTTGCTCGGCCGTTATTTGGAATGCTTGGTTCTGACTTCGCGCTGGCTCGTTACGGCGACTAGAACCTCCGCGTGATGTGCTATGTCAGGCCGGCTGGTTTTGTCTTTGTTGCTGCTGTTGTTGTTGAGGCCGGTGTTGTTGCTGTTGCAGTCGTGAATGATGCTCTGCACTCGGATAAATTAAGCTGAACAGATGCGTGCATGCCCATTCAGTATGTCCAGGGCGTAAACAGTTGTTGCAAACTGTAACTTTGTTAGGACATTCCTCACTGCTATGCCCTATGTCGTTGCACACGTAGCATCTCACATCATTGGGGTTACAACACCCAATGTGTGACTTATGGCAGCGGCGACACTGCCTCGGTTAAGAATGTACCGCATAAGAACGAGCTTGTTGCGCCGGAGGTGAGCTGAACTGTCGGGATTGAGACTGTGATTGAGAATATCTGGATGAAGATCCAGAATAACTCCCAGTACGTGACTTCTTAGGCGGTGACGGACATGTCGGGTTGATAGATGAAGCAGGAACTCCTCCAGCACGAATAAAATCCTGCTCGAGAATTCGAGCAGCTTCAACGACATCAGCATAGTTAGTGTATCTTTGATGCTTCAGAAACTTCTGATACTCGGGGTGCAGACCCATAAGAAAACGGTCGATCTTTCACTCCTCTGTAGCAACTTGGTAGTCAGACAGTAGCCTAAGTTGGGTAAATTCAATCTCATACTGAGTCACCGATTTGGTTCCCTGAGTAAGAGACATCAGCTTCTCTTCCAGACATTTCTTTTCATCAGCCGGACAATACTGACGAAAGAATATCACTTTAAAATCATCCCAAGATAGAGACTTAATCCAATTGACTCCATGCATGTTCTCTTGAGATCTCCACCACATAACTGCGCCACCCTCGAACAGTGTAGTAGCAAAGCTGACCTTTAATTCTTCAGCACAGTCGCTGATAAGAAATATCCGCTCGATGCCAGTAATCCACTCGAGCGCTTCGATAGAGTTTGCAGCTCCTTTGAAAGGTTGAGCTCCGCAAGCTTTGAAGTAACGGAAGTTGCAGCCCTTAGGAGGGACTACAAAAGCTTTCTCGTCGTCAGTGTCGTCGTTTTGGCGTCCAGTATCATCGTGCTGCTTCTTCATACGTTCCTCTCTGCGCCTAGTTTCGGCTTCGTCACGAGCACGAAACTGGTCTTGCAAAAACTTAGCTTGACGCTCGTTGTTCTCCTTAAGCATGGTTTGCAATATTTGCATGATCTGTTCAGGAGTGAGTCCACCTCCAGCTCCTTCACCAGATCCAGACATTTTCTGAAATAATATAAATAGTACTTGTATAAGAATAGGTATAATTCCTATTCTACCCCATTTGCCCAATTCCTAAAGTAAAGTCAAAGCCTATATCAGGTCAAGTTAAAGCCTAGATATTCAAAGCTATTATCTTTGCTTAAAAGTTTGAGTCCAAGTGTTATTGCTAACACTTGAATCCCTCAAACTAATGCTCTGATACCATCCAGTCACATCCTTGCTTTAATCACGCTTGCTTAATCCCAGGAATAAATAACAACAGTCATAAGCATAATAATAAGTCTAAAGCTTGCATAAGAACTAAATAAAAGTACTACAATACAGACATGCACTACACGTGCTACAAGGTGCGTTGCTAAATTACGAAAACATCACAATATAAATAAAAGCAGCTACCCAGATCCCAAGGCATCATAAAGCTATACCACAAGCTGAATAGTGAGCTAAGTCCTCTGGGTTGATCAGAAAATAGACCTAAGCAGATGGTCCAGCTTGCTCTTTACCTTTGCTTGTAAAAATTGTGAGTAGCAACTGTAAGCTAATTGCTTAGTGAGTTAACAGATATTCATGATGCATGTAAGATATGTAGCGAAAGTGCCTATAAAGGCTGTAATGCTTGCTTGCTTGCTTGTGCTTATACCCAGAATGAATGCTTGCACAATTGTGACATTGCACGCTGAAAGGAGATGCCACCACTAGGGGTTACCGCTGACAGATAATCACTCTGTGATGCCGGGCTAGCTACCCGCATAATGCTTGGGATAGTGGTGAGCATCAGAGTTGCTTGCTTGTAAAGTAAAATGCTTATGAAATGCACAAAGAAACGCTGAAACAAAGCTTGCTGTATAATATGCAGAATAATAAACAGATAGCAATAAATTATGCACATTAATAGATAAGCCCGAGCAAGCATTTCAGAGTATTACAAAGCATAAGACAGTACAGTGAGTAACAGTTATTCTTGTTTACATGTATTTTATGTAATTGAGACATAATTTGCTTCTATATGCCTTCTTTGGACTTCAATAGACTTTTGTGAGTGAAGGTGAACACTGTGGTACAGGCGGTGCCCAGCTTAGCCGGATCTTACATCTGATCTATTAATGTGCATAATTTATTGCTATCTGTTTATTATTCTGCATATTATACAGTGTAAGGTCTACCAATGCAAGATCTATCTAGACGCGGATCCGTGAACGAGTGCGGAATCCTCGTTGACGGTTAGACGGACAACTCTCAACCACGAAACACGGAGACTATTAGATGTAACATCCTCGGATTTTAAATTATTATAATTGAAGTTTATTAAGTTTAAATTAATGTAATTTAAGTTGAATCATGAAAGTTGGTACGAAATTTGGATTGTTTATAAAGTTGGTTTCAGATTATGGAAAATTTAGAAATTTTAATTATTAAGTGAAAATAATTACTAAAAATTTAAGGATAATAAATAAAAGATAGAATTCTTTTATTTTATAAAATCAGTATTTAATGGAACCGGTTAAGTTGAGGGACTAAAGGTGCCAAAGTTGGAAATTTGGAATAAAAAGGATGAAAGACCAATTTTGTCTTTCATTTTCATCAAACTCTCTCTCTCTCTAGAACTCTCTCTCTCGGCTCTCTCTCTCTCTACGAATTGAAGAACATCAAAACTCGGATTTGAAGTCTGAAAATTGGAATTAAGATTGCTTGGAAGGATTTATAAACACTGCAATTGAAGATTTGAGGTAAAAATCCTTTAAATTCAGATTATTAAGCATTTTTGGTTCGGTTTTTATATAAACCGAAAAATTTGATTTTGGGGATTCAGATGTTAATGCATGTTTAATGTTGTTATGGATTAATGCAAATCGAGTATCTGAGATGTTATATATAAAATTTTAACTTCTGAATCAACCTCTAAGTATGATTTTTAGAGATTTGTGTGTGTTTTAGTGTGTGTGTTCTACGGATGGAACAAAATGAGCATAATGGGTTTTATTTGATATGTAATAGTGTTAATATTAGTGTTAAAAGGGTTGAAAATAGATGTATTTTAGTTGGTATAAGTTATTCCATGTATTGAATTAGTACCAAAAACGATGGAATTTAATCTGAAATTGACAAAACTGCACAAGTATGAACACAGTGGGATCCGAATTCGGATCCGAGATGAACTCGGATCAGGTTCTAATTCGGATGAGGCTCAAACTTCAGGATATTTAATATAGAAAAATTTACAAGTGTTGTACTTCGGTAGGAATCCGAATTCGGATATGGCCCGAATTCGGATGTGTCCTGAAAAGTTGAATTATAAAAACTAAAAGAAAATATTTCTGTGTTGGAATTCGGATGAGGGTCCGAATTCGGTTGGAGACCGAATTCGGATATGGTCCGAACTAGCATATGGTCCGAAATAGGGCTTATATTGGGACCGAATTAGGGTTCATATGAGAACCAAACTGGGGGTCCGTATTCGGTTGGGGTCCGAATTCGGACATGGATCCGAAATTGGGATCAAAAATGGTAAAAACTTATAAAAATTAAGTTTTATGGATTTAAACAAGATATTAACACAATGTGTTGTTACAAATGACTTACAGGTCCCTTGTGGTGTTGTTTAACCCACAGTGGGGTACTTGGTTGATCCGGTTGAAATTCCGAGGAGAAATAATATTGCTAAAAGATTAATAACGCACCCACTGTGAGTACTTTTGATTTTAGCATTGCTGCATCTGCATTATGTTTGCATTGCCTGCTGAGGCATATTGTTTCATGTTCGTTTGGCATTCTACTAACATGCGTTTATATTGATGCACATTCATATTTGTTGCATGTCCGTTCATTTGTTGTGCATCTTTTCGATGGACCTGCGTGGTCGCATCTGTACTCTGATGTTACTGTGCTATATGACCAAGAGTTTGACACCTCTGTGGTCAGGATAGACAGTAGGTCATCCCCGATGTAATGTCTGCCTCAGATGGTTGGTTGTTCTTATGCCGAGTGTCAGCTCGAAGGAGCTGCGGCTCGGGTGTGCGTACTTGGAGTACGTGTGGGGTATACGGTATGTGTTACCGCGGTTACCCTGGGTGGCATCATAATGAGTTGTAGAATGTGTAAAATCATATGGTATTCACTAAGCTTTAGCTTACCCCTTCAGTTGTTATATTTTTACAGGAAAAGGAAAATCCGCTGCGGGACCGTCTAGCTAAGTTATCAGTTGAAGTGACTTGAAGATTTCCACTGTTTATCTTGGTATTTGTTCTATGGAAACAATTACTGTAATAATTTTGGGGATGATGTAATACATTTGGATTTGTAGACTTAGATGTGTAACCTAAGTAGCACCATAGGGTGTTTGACACATTTGTATTATTTTATTATGTATTTTGCTTCCGCACTTTAATTAAGGTATCAGATCATTATATATCTGTTTTGTTGATGAATAATCCTGGGTGAATGGTAATTGGTGGTTAATGTGGCAAGGGTGTCACAACTTATGGTATCAGAGCAGTAGTTTGAGATTCAAGTGTCCGTGAGGTCTTGGTCTCAAACATTAAGTGTTGACATATAGTGATTCTAAGTAATGATCTGAACTAAGATAGGTTACGATCTAGTAATCATAAGAATATTGACTATCATACGGGACAATTGGGTGGTGTCTATAAATAAATGACATATTACTAAATAAGTTATATGTTTCATATTTCAGAACATGTCTGGAGGAGGAATGACACCAGAAGAGACGAGAGAAATGATGCTAGCCATGATGGCTGAGCAAAATCGGATGATTCAGGACCAGTTTCGGGCTCGAGATGAGGCCGAAGCTAAACGAAGAGAAGATAAGAGAAAGAATAAGGAAAGAGAGGGAAACGATGACGAGCAAGGTGACAACACTGGGTCATCAAATAAGCCCAGGGGTTGTCGTTTCAAGGACTTTAAGGGAAATGGAGCAGTTGAATTTACTGGATTGGGTGATGCTGTTACTGCACTGGAGTGGATAACAGCTACAGAAAGGACTTTCCGAATCAGCGATTGTGCTGAGAAGGATATGGTCCGATTCGCTACTGCCGTGTTCACCAAAGACGCAATAATGTGGTGGAACTCGATGGTGAATGCACTAACAATGGAGAAGGTTGCTGTGAATGGGCTGAGTTCACTGAAATTTTCACTCAGCAGTATTGCCCGGCCGATGAGCGCCGACGATTGGAGGCTAAATTTATGACGCTGATTCAGGTGACTAAGTCTGTGTCCCAGTACGCTGTAGAGTTTACGAGGCTGAGTTTGTTCGCGCCTCATCAAGTGGATACCGAGGAGAGGAAAGTGACCAGGTTTGAGGCTGGTCTTGATTTGGTGATTCGAAGGGTGATGAGTAATGTACGCTACCCCACGTTTGCTGGTTTACTGGAGGCCGCCAGGAATGTGGAGCAGATCTTGGGTATGTCGGGATACGTGATGGGGTCTGCTGTTGCTTCAGTCAACCCAACTCAACCTTCACCACCGAAACGCCAACGCGAAGGAGGTTATTCTGGTTCTTCACGATCATCGCAGTACTCGCCGCAACAGTCCTTCCGTCGACAGTCTAGTTCTTCCGGTCGTGCTCGTGCATACTCTATCAACACCGAGCCACAGTATTGTAACAAGTGTCATCTGGAACACTTCGGCAAGTGCACCAACGGGCGTGCGTGTTTTTGCTGCGGAGAGTTGGGCCACTTTCAAAATGAATGCCCACGGAGATCTGATGCTTGCCATAAGTGTGGAGTATGGGGGCACTATAGTAGGAATTGTCGAAAGAATGCTTCAGCAGTTGCTGCTCCAACATCAACACGATCTTCAGGAGGTTCAAGCGGTGGTTCAGTTAACCGAGGTCGGGGTCAGTCGCAAAGGGCACCGGCTCGTGCATTTCAGATTACTGCAGAGGAGGCTAGGGAAAACCCGGAGGTGGTCACGGGTATGTTTATTGTAAACTCTTTACCTGCAAGAGTATTATTTGACTTGGGTGCCAATAGATCGTTTGTATCTACTATGTTTGCACAACAACTTGCCATGCCTTTGTCTAAGCTATCTGCTGTACTAGATATTGAAACTGCTAGCAACACCTTAGTCAAAGTAGATCATGCTTATCGAAACTGCACTTTAGTGATTGAAGATGTAGTCTTCAATCTGGACTTGATTCCGATAGACTTCAGTGAATTTGATGTGATAATCGGGATGGATTGGTTAATTGAGAATGAAGCCCACATAGTATGTAAGAAGCGAATGATAAAGATAACTACTCCAGAGGGGCGTGAGATCTGTATTTATGGGGATAGGAGAAGTGGGGATCTGTGTTTGTTGACTGTTGCAAAAGCTCGAAAGCTTGTTGCAAAGGGATGTGACGCCTACCTGGCATATGCTATAGATGCCAAGGCTGAGAAGAAGACGTTGGCCGATGTGCCTGTTGTTTCACAATTCCCGGATGTGTTTCCGGAAGACTTGTCTGGCGTGCCGCCTGAGAGACAAGTGGAAGTTAGAATTGATCTGATCCCTAGAGCTGCACCGGTAGCTCGTTCTCCTTATCGCCTTGCCCCAACCGAGATGAAAGAGATGATGACACAACTCCAGGAGTTGTTGGACAAGGGCTTTATACGACCAAGTTCATCGCCGTGGGGAGCCCCTGTTTTGTTTGTGAAAAAGAAGGATGGTACAATGCGAATGTGCATTGATTACCGGGAATTGAATAAACTGACTGTTAAGAACAAGTATCCGCTGCCGAGGATAGACGATTTGTTCGATCAATTACATGGGGCGAGTGTCTTTTCTAAGATTGACTTGAGGTCGGGATATCATCAGTTAAAAGTTAGAGAGGAAGATGTGCCTAAGACAGCTTTTAGGACACGTTACGGGCATTACGAGTTTCTGGTCATGCCTTTTGGGTTGACCAATGCCCCGGCTGTTTTTATGGATTTAATGAACCGAGTTTGTAGACCGATGTTAGATAAGTCGGTGATTGTGTTCATCGACGATATTCTGGTGTATTCAAAGTCTGAGGCCGAACATGCTGATCATTTAAGGGAATTGCTGGAACTGCTAAGAAAAGAGAAGTTGTATGCCAAGTTCTCAAAATGTGAGTTTTGGCTACAACAGATTCAGTTTTTAGGGCATGTGATATCGGGGGCCGGAATTTCTGTAGATCCAGCTAAAGTAGAAGCGGTGAGAAATTGGAGTCGCCTCGTTCAGCTACAGAAGTCAGAAGTTTTCTAGGTCTGGCAGGTTACTATAGGAGGTTCATCAAAGATTTTTCTAAGATTGCAGTTCCTCTGACTGCATTAACAAGAAAGAGTGCACCGTTTATATGGGAAACTGTGCAGCAAGAAGCATTTGAGATCTTGAAGAAAACGCTTAGCGAAGCACCGATACTTGCTCTACCGGAGGGCAATGAGGATTTTGTAGTTTACACTGATGCTTCAAGACTGGGGTTAGGCGCTGTACTGATGCAGCGAGGGAAGGTTATTGCTTATGCTTCGAGACAGTTAAAGCAACACGAGAAGAATTATTCAACTCATGACTTGGAGTTGACTGCAGTTACGTTTGCGTTAAAATTGTGGAGGCACTATCTATATGGGACTAAGTGTCAGTTATACACGGATCATAAGAGCCTGAAATACATCTTCAGCCAGAAAGAACTTAACATGAGGCAAAGACGTTCGATGGAGCTAATAAAGTATTATGACTGTGAGATCCTTTACCATCCTGGAAAGGCTAACGTGGTAGCCGATGCTTTGAGTCGCAAAGCATATGCCAAGGATTGTTGTTATATGCTGACGTCTACTATGCTAACTTCCACAATTATTGATGACGTTAAAGCTGCTCAAGAGGAAGCCTTGAAAGACGAAAATGTTGGTGCTGAGGATATAAGGGCACAGATTAAGGATATGGAAACAAGTGAATCGGGTTTGAAAGGTATATATGGGAGAATCTGGGTGCCAAAGTATGGAGGCATGAGAAATGTGATAATAGAAGAAGCTCACCAATCGAAATTTTCTGTACATCCCGGAAGCACAAAGATGGACAACGAGCTGAAAGCAGACTTTTGGTGGCCGGGACTAAAGAAAGACATAGGCCAGTACATGGAGAGATGCAGAACATGTCGGTTAGTGAAAGCCGAACACCAACAACCTTACGGTAGTTTGCAACCGCTTCCCATTCCGGAATGGAAGTGGGAACATATCACGATGGACTTTGTCACAAAGTTGCCGAAAACTAGGCGTCAACACGATGCAATTTGGGTGATAGTTGATCGGTTTACTAAGTCCACACATTTTATTCCGATAATAGAGAGTTATTCACTGGAGAAGTTAGCTCAGATTTATGTGGCTGAGATCGTTTCTAGACACGGAGTACCGAAGTCCATTGTATCGGATCGGGACAGCCGATTTACTTCCAACTTTTGGTCGGCTTTACAAGAAGGGTTAGGAACGAGGATAGCAATGAGTACGGCTTACCGTCCACAAACCGATGGTCAAAGTGAAAGGACCATCCTAACACTCGAAGATATGATGCGGTCGTGTGTGTTAGACCTCGGTGGCAATTGGGACGATCATTTGCCACTGATCGAGTTTTCGTATAATAACAGTTACCACGCGACGATCAAGAAAGCGCCGTTTGAAGCATTGTATGGGAGAAGATGTAGGACTCCTACGTGTTGGAGGGAAACCGGTGAAATGCCGATTGCTGGGCCGGCATTATTGCAAGAAACAAATGAAAAGATTCAATTGGTAAGACAGAATATGAAGGCGGCCCAGGATCGCCAGAAAAGTTATTACGATAGAAGGCACAAACCAATCAGCTTTGAGGTAAATGATTGGGTGTATTTGAAGGTGTCGCCTATGAGAGGTGTTACACGTTTTGTAAAGATAGGAAAGCTGGCTCCGAGATTTGTTGGGCCATTTAAGATAATAGAAAAAGTTGGAAACCAGTCATATCGTTTAGAGTTGCCGGAAGAAATGTCGGGCATACACCCGGTGTTCCATGTGGGAAATCTCAGGAAGTCATTCACAACTGAAAACGAAGATTGGGCTGACCACACTGAGCTGCAGATTGATGAAAGGCTCCGGTATGTTGAAGAGCCGGAGTGTGTGTTGGACACAAAAGTGAAGAAATTAAGGAGCAAAGAGATAGAAATGGTGCTTGTACGTTGGAAGCATCATAAGGGAGCGAATCATACGTGGGAGACAAAAGCAGAGATGTTGAAGAAGTATCCAAAATTGTTCGAATCCGAGTAACTTCGAGGACGAAGTTGAGCGTGGTGGAGCCCATGCTGTAACATCCTCGGATTTTAAATTATTATAATTGAAGTTTATTAAGTTTAAATTAATGTAATTTAAGTTGAATCATGAAAGTTGGTACGAAATTTGGATTGTTTATAAAGTTGGTTTCAGATTATGGAAAATTTAGAAATTTTAATTATTAAGTGAAAATAATTACTAAAAATTTAAGGATAATAAATAAAAGATAGAATTCTTTTATTTTATAAAATCAGTATTTAATGGAACCGGTTAAGTTGAGGGACTAAAGGTGCCAAAGTTGGAAATTTGGAATAAAAAGGATGAAAGACCAATTTTGTCTTTCATTTTCATCAAACTCTCTCTCTCTCTAGAACTCTCTCTCTCGGCTCTCTCTCTCTACGAATTGAAGAACATCAAAACTCGGATTTGAAGTCTGAAAATTGGAATTAAGATTGCTTGGAAGGATTTATAAACACTGCAATTGAAGATTTGAGGTAAAAATCCTTTAAATTCAGATTATTAAGCATTTTTGGTTCGGTTTTTATATAAACCGAAAAATTTGATTTTGGGGATTCAGATGTTAATGCATGTTTAATGTTGTTATGGATTAATGCAAATCGAGTATCTGAGATGTTATATATAAAATTTTAACTTCTGAATCAACCTCTAAGTATGATTTTTAGAGATTTGTGTGTGTTTTAGTGTGTGTGTTCTACGGATGGAACAAAATGAGCATAATGGGTTTTATTTGATATGTAATAGTGTTAATATTAGTGTTAAAAGGGTTGAAAATAGATGTATTTTAGTTGGTATAAGTTATTCCATGTATTGAATTAGTACCAAAAACGATGGAATTTAATCTGAAATTGACAAAACTGCACAAGTATGAACACAGTGGGATCCGAATTCGGATCCGAGATGAACTCGGATCAGGTCCGAATTCGGATGAGGCTCAAACTTCAGGATATTTAATATAGAAAAATTTACAAGTGTTGTACTTCGGTAGGAATCCGAATTCGGATATGGCCCGAATTCGGATGTGTCCTGAAAAGTTGAATTATAAAAACTAAAAGAAAATATTTCTGTGTTGGAATTCGGATGAGGGTCCGAATTCGGTTGGAGACCGAATTCGGATATGGTCCGAACTAACATATGGTCCGAAATAGGGCTTATATTGGGACCGAATTAGGGTTCATATGAGAACCGAACTGGGGGTCCGTATTCGGTTGGGGTCCGAATTCGGACATGGATCCGAAATTGGGATCAAAAATGGTAAAAACTTATAAAAATTAAGTTTTATGGAATTAAACAAGATATTAACACAATGTGTTGTTACAAATGGCTTACAGGTCCCTTGTGGTGTTGTTTAACCCACAGTGGGGTACTTGGTTGATCCGGTTGAAATTCCGAGGAGAAATAATATTGCTAAAAGATTAATAACGCACCCACTGTGAGTACCTTTGATTTTAGCATTGCTGCATCTGCATTATGTTTGCATTGCCTGCTGAGGCATGTTGTTTCATGTTCGTTTGGCATTCTACTAACATGCGTTTATATTGATGCACATTCATATTTGTTGCATGTCCGTTCATTTGTTGTGCATCTTTTCGATGGACCTGCGTGGTCGCATCTGTACTCTGATGTTACTGTGCTATATGACCAAGAGTTTGACACCTCTGTGGTCAGGATAGATAGTAGGTCATCCCCGATGTAATGTCTGCCTCAGATGGTTGGTTGTTCTTATGCCGAGTGTCAGCTCGAAGGAGCTGCGGCTCGGGTTTGCGTACTTGGAGTACGTGTGGGGTATACGGTATGTGTTATCGCGGTTACCCTGGGTGGCATCATAATGAGTTGTAGAATGTGTAAAATCATATGGTATTCACTAAGCTTTAGCTTACCCCTTCAGTTGTTATATTTTTACAGGAAAAGGAAAATCCGTTGCGGGACCGTCTAGCTAAGTTATCAGTTGAAGTGACTTGAAGATTTCCACTGTTTATCTTGGTATTTGTTCTATGGAAACAATGTTGTAATAATTTTGGGGATGATGTAATACATTTGGATTTGTAGACTTAGATGTGTAACCTAAGTAGCACCATAGGGTGTTTGACACATTTGTATTATTTTATTATGTATTTTGCTTCCGCACTTTAATTAAGGTATCAGATCATTATATATCTGTTTTGTTGATGAATAATCCTGGGTGAATGGTAATTGGTGGT
This sequence comes from Centrapalus pauciflorus, assembly GCA_020465985.1. NCBI lineage: Eukaryota > Viridiplantae > Streptophyta > Magnoliopsida > Asterales > Asteraceae > Centrapalus > Centrapalus pauciflorus. The sequence continues at coordinate 345,329 of JAANYP010002843.1, forward strand.
TAATGTGGCAAGGGTGTCACATTAGACGCTGAACGAACGACAAATGAACGATCCTACGAACTAATTCTCTCCGAAACGGCACTCACCTAGCTGATAAACTCGAGATCGCCTTAAGCTTAATTCCTCACGAATTCTGCTCAAAGTCTGCTAATGACTCGAGTTTATCCCTAATTATAGACCCTGATTCGAGTCTGATGTGGGCCAAACTCAAATCTGGCCCAAGGCCCATTCGAGTCTGTCCACAAAGACACTCTCGAATCTAGCCTTCATTTGAATCTAAGGCTACATTCGAATCTATCACAGATTCGAATGTCTACCTTTGTGTAATTCGAATCTAGCCAAGTCACTTAAACACTTAAGTGATGAAACTTATGTTTTACTTATGTTTGAGTTAATCTTTGACATTTATGTTTGAACTTCTTGTAATATGTTACATCAAGTTCAAACACACAATCAATAACAGACAAACACATATAAACATATATATGCAAACACTCGTCAAAAACACAATGCAATATCAATTAGACTGCTATCGTCACACAGGATGTACTAACAGACTCCCCCTTGACGATAGCTTCTAATAAATCACACAATTGTTTTTAAGAACTTTGTTTATTTATTGATTCAAAATACTACCAGCATACAAACCTTTCTCGACACATACCTTGACTACATTTTCATACTTACTTGCTTCACCGTCCATATGTGTGTCACTGGAGATCTTACAATTATACAAAATCTGAAGATCTTCTTTGGAGAGGTTTACCAGGTGAAGCGGGTCGTAGACTCTAAGAATGACTTTTTCTTCAAAATCCTCCATAACTGCTTCCCCGGTCTCAGTGTCGGCGTACCACCAATGTAAATTCTGTAAAACATTCTGTGGCATTCGCTTTAGAGGCACTTTCCTCAGACATTTAGCTGGTTTGTAATGAATCCTCATCCACGGTCGTCCAGTTAGAGGATCTATACGTGACTGATCCTCTACTCTTCTCCCGACCCTTGGATTCAAACGCTCGAATTTCCTTGATCTCCCCTCCTTTCTTATGATTCTTTCAATTACGCTCGCATAGGGATCATTTCCAATGTTTATCAAATCTTTCCATGCTAACGCAGTGATTTCGATCTTTGGTAGGGAGTTGAATGCTTTTAATGTTCGGCTCATGTACTGAAGCCCGTCTTTTCTTTTAATTACAAAAAGCTGCAGATCTCTGTCAAAGAACCAACTTAAAATTCGCTCAGACAGCTTCCCAGTACCCGGCACTCTCATTGTCCTCTTAATCGCTAACTCCTTCTCTTCAGCCCTGAACCATAGCTTTCTTTTTTCTTCATTGGTTAGGTCTCTTGCAGGTTCTTCTGTCGATGGCTGAGGATTCAATGCAGCATTTACTATATCTACATTGACAATTCTATTTCCATCAATCATGTAGGTATCGGTAATAGGATTCTGCTGCACAACTATCTCATCAGCTTCATCATCCTCATCAGCGACTACCTCATCATCTGACTGCCAGTCCACTATCTCTTCTGGCACAAACTCGCCTTCTTCCAGCTCTTCATCTTCATTATCAAAACCTACATCCAGAGGATCATCATCGAGATCCATAAGCGCGTCAATCATCTCACTGATTTCAAAGTCTGTAGGCTGTTTTGATGAACTAGCTTCTCCCATTTCTCCTTCACCTTGACTAGGCTCCCTCTGAACTTGTGTAACTTGAGCTGCAGGAAAATCTACAGGCTCATTCTCCTTACTTGCACCGGGATCATTGCCTTCGTCATCATCCTCTCTACGCTGCACTTCCTGATCCCTACAACTTGTCTCCCCCTGAGCTTGTAGATTTTTCATGAGCTGCTCAAGGAGGGACCTCATTGATCGGATTTCTGAAGACTGATCTGCAATAAACGATTTTAATTCAGTGTTCTCATCCCTTACATCCTCCACAATCTTCCTTAATTCGGCATTGTCCTTGTCAAGATTTGCGTTATGCGCCTGGAGCTCGCCGACAGCCTTTGTGAGGGTTAAGATCTGAACATGCTGAAAGTCAACACGTCCCTTGAGTTGTACAAACCTCTGATTTTCAGTATATGCGGTTGAGGTAGATGGAATGGACTGAATGGGAGACGGAATGAATGGTGGTGGAATATATGGCTCATGTTGCTGAAGTGGCGGTGATGGTGGAGCGGTGGCTTGAGGTTGGGATTGGGGAACTTCTGGCTGACTTGTGGATGCCGAAGAAGACCCTTGCATGAACCGATGACGTTTGGCACGTTGCCTCGTCACTAGCGGAGCAACTTCCTCTTCTTCAAAGTCCGAATCTTCAGATTCCCTTTCTTCTCTCCTCCTCGATCCTGTTGCTTCGTTCACTATCAACCTAGCTCCATAGGTTCCGATGTGAACTCTGGGATTTGCAACCACTGATTCAGGAGCTTCAGCCTCCTGCTCCTCCATATCATCTGATTCTGATTCTGATGATGTTAAGCCTTCATCAGCCCTTTCTGGCTCATACTCATCCACATCTCTAAGAACATCTTCTGCTCCTTCTGGTGGACTGAGCAACTCACCCACTAATGCTGCGGCAATGTCTTCGTTTGCATGAGGCCCTGCCTCCCAAATTTCATTTAGCGTCTGGCAAAGCTGTTCAGTTTCACTCTGAATATTGGAGGGCCCGGCTTCTTGAGCATTTGATGGCCCAGCTTCTTGAGCTTGGGGCTGCTCGCTTGTAGAAGGTCTTGATGCCTGGATTTGACTCACTGCTGGTCTCTGACGGCGTCTTTGAACTCGTGGCTGTTGTTGTTGTTGACGTTGTTTCTGTTGTTGTTGTTGTGGAAACTCAACGACCCCTGCCCAGTTGGCATCTTCCGGGGCTTGAAAATCCCTATCCACAATAGCTCCGAACAATGGACGAGCAACAGGAACAGCCAATTTTCCTCGGTGTGAGGAACAATCAGCGAAAATCCGATTGTCCATAATGTTAACACTCAGAGAGTCATTTGACGGCGGCAAGTCTGGCAAGAAATGCCTAATCAGCATCATAATGAATCTAGGGTACAGCAAAAATCTTTCCCTTTCTGGAGCCGCAATCTGATGAACGAACTCCGAGAAGAACATCTGCGAGAAGCTGAACTTCCGATTATATACCAATGCAATAACTCCAGATTGGATCTTTGACACTATGTAATCAAATCCAGCTTTCTTCGGCGCAAAACAGACCATGAATACGTGCACCAAGAATCTCCATTGCCCAATCAGGCCACTCTTCATGTATGACGACTTTGCCACATCTAAGCTGTATCCCATCCTCAGAAAAGCAGTCTGCCTAATACTTAACGGAAAGTCAATAGGCCCATCTTCTTGTTCCTGAGATCCCAACTGCAGAACCTGACGCAACATGTCTGCAGAGAAGACTAACGGCTGTCCATCGATTCTCGTTCTTAGAACTGTCGGAGTGACAGTGCAATCAACTTGTAAATGGTCGTAAAACTGCCGGACATATGAAATAACAATTGGGATGTTATGGTATAGAGCAAAGCTAATCCTAGATTCAGCTAGGAAATCCAACACTTGGCGATAACCCTGCGCCTCAGGGATATTATTGTCGGGATTAAGAACCATATTATGCTTCGGAACAAACGCTCGAACCGCCATTTCTGCACAATAAACAAAACTGTTAGACTCATTAAAAATCAATAAACTTGTTTAAATTCAAATTTGTTTTATTCTGTACTTGTTTAAGTACAAAATCTAACACAATTAAATTTCCACAAGTTTAATAAAATTTAAATTAACTAAAGTAAATAAAGTACAGATTCGAAAGTAACAGATTCGAAGTGTCCATATTCAAGTGTAATGAACAGATTCGAAGGACCTTATTCGAGTGTAATGGACAGATTCGAAGGTCATGGTCATCTCGAATCTAATGACAGATTCGAGAGACCCATGAACAGATTCGAAATCCATGAACAGATTCGAAATGCCGACTGCCAATATCTCAACAAAAACCCAAGATTTTAACCATTTTGAACTTAGCAAATCACATACATTAGTTCAACTAGGTTCTAATCATTGATTTATGCTTTTAATTTGATCTTTTATAGGTCCAAACTTGGTAATTTAGCAAAAACCCTATTTCGACCCATAAAACTTCAAAATTCGACGATTTAGTCTAAAATTGTGTATAAAACTACACAAATCTTGTACAATCCGGTTGATTATACCTAGATGTATCTGTAGAATCGAAACACCAAGTAAGAGACTCGACAAAATGTCGTTTAGGAGAATTACGATAGACTCGAGAAATAGATTCGAAATCGCCTTTAGACTCGAGTGTATAGATTCGAAAACAGTAAGTCTTAAATGACTTCACTGTTGACCTATTGTTACCACCAACCCTCGATTCTAAGCATAGATTCGAATCTACTGACAGATTCGAAGTACTCCTTATTCGAGTCTGTCTTAGATTCGAAACCATCAACACTTAGAAAAATTTCGAAAATTTTGAAATAAATTCAACTTTTCCAACCTTTTTCTACGGTATCGTGTAACCAGATAAACTATGCCACTTGAAAGGTCTACCAATGCAAGATCTATCTAGACGCGGATCCGTGAACGAGTGCGGAATCCTCGTTGACGGTTAGACGGACAACTCTCAACCACGAAACACGGAGACTATTAGACGCTGAACGAACGACACATGAACGATCCTACGAACTAATTCTCTCCGAAACGGCACTCACCTAGCTGATAAACTCGAGATCGCCTTAAGCTTAATTCCTCACGAATTCTGCTCAAAGTCTGCTAATGACTCGAGTCTATCCCTAATTATAGACCCTGATTCGAGTCTGATGTGGGCCAAACTCAAATCTGGCCCAAGGCCCATTCGAGTCTGTCCACAAAGACACTCTCGAATCTAGCCTTCATTCGAATCTAAGGCTACATTCCAATCTATACAGATTCGAATGTCTACCTTTGTGTAATTCGAATCTAGCCAAGTCACTTAAACACTTAAGTGATGAAACTTATGTTTTACTTATGTTTGAGTTAATCTTTGACCTTTATGTTTGAACTTCTTGTAATATGTTACATCAAGTTCAAACACACAATCAATAACAGACAAACACATATAAACATATATATGCAAACACTCGTCAAAAACACAATGCAATATCAATTAGACTGCTATCGTCACACAGGATGTACTAACATACAGCAAACTTTGTTTGAGCGTTTCTTTGTGCATTTCATAAGCATTTTACTTTTCTAGCAAGCAATTCTGATGCTCACCACTATCCCAAGCATTATGCGGGTAGCTAGCCCCGCATCACAGATTGATCATCTGTCAGCGGTAACCCCTAGTGGTGGCATCTCCTTTCAGCGTGCAATGTCTCAATTGTGCAAGCATTCATTCTGGGTATAAGCACAAGCAAGCATTACAGCCTTTTATAGGCACTTTTCGTTTAGCCACATATTTTACATGCATCATGAATATCTGTTAACTCACTAAGCAATTAGCTTACAGTTGCTACTCATAATTTTTACAGGCAAAGGTAAAGAGCAAGCTGGACCATCTGCTTAGGTCTATTTTCTGATCAACGCAGAGGACTTAGCTCACTATTCAGCTTGTGGTATAGTATTGAGCTGCTATGGGATCTGGGTAGCTGCTTTATTTATATTTTGATGTTTTAGCAACTTAGCAATGAACCTTGTAGCACGTGTAGTGCATGACTATATTGTAGTACTTTTATTTAGTTCTTATGCAAGCTTTAGACTTATTATATGCTAATGTCTGTCGTTATTTATTCCTGGGATTAAGCAAGCGTGGTTTAAAGCAAGGATGTGACGTCCGAATTCGGACCAAGCCCCGAATTCGGATGTCCCACTTAGACAAAATTTCAAGTTCTTCAAAATTCAAAGACCGAATTCGGACACTGTGCATCCGAACTCGGACCACTGTTGATCCGAATTCGGTCCTTCAAAGAAAGTCTGAAATTTTTATTAAGTCTAAGTTCATCTTACACTGTTGAACCGACTTCGGACCACATCCAAAATGCCTATTTCATCCGAATTCGGTCCATTCCCTCATCATTGCATTTCATCCGATTTCGGTCCGCATCCGAATTCACATCACCATCCGAATTCGGACCATACACTTTCACAACATCATACGAATTCGGACCATCATATGCAATTTCAAATTCATCATCCGAATTTCGGCAGGATCTGAATTCGGTGGCACTGTTCATCCGAATTCGGTCCATCCGAAATCCAACACTTAGCATTTTTTTAAAATTTTTCCATTTTTGCATTTTCATTATAAATCAAAAATCCAAATAGATTTTCATTCCGGTGCACCATTGATTAAAGTTAGGAATACTGTTTGAGTGAAAATGTCTGTTCTAACATTGGTCTCTTAACGATTGACGTTGGACTTTATTAAGTAGAATTTTATTCTACTAATAAAGACCCGATGCTTTAAACAGATCAGACAGTTTCTATTTCACACTTATCTAGACTTCATATAAATGTCTTATCATTTAAAGTCTTCTGTTCTAACTTTGATGCACCATTACAGGAAACATCGAACCAGCTGTCATTCTTACCTTACCCCATCCCCCCCATTCCCAACAACAATGCCCAATTACCCGAAGATTCTATTCTTCCTCAAGCCGAATTCGTTGAGTTCATGCCACATAATTGGCAGCTTGATGTGTCCATCCTCACCCGCGAACCCCAAACACTAGCCTTCGACATCCTCACTAACCACTCAATCTACTACTCCCTTTCCACAGCCATCACCGTTCACCAAATATACCTGCAACAATTCTGGAATCGGTTGCAACTTGTCCCCGATGCCATACCACACTTCACCACCACCATCGACTGTGTCCCAGTCATGATAACCACCGCAGCCATACGTCATATTCTTCACCTACCCGCTGAAGCTCATTCCCTAAATCGCCTTCACTTTGCTCCCATTCCTTCTGTCCAAGAAACCCTCTCTGGAATTCAAGCCTTGGGATATGACGGTCCACTTACCAAACCCTCCGATTTCAGAACCAAGAATCTCCAGGCTCACTGGAGGATTCTGTTTGACGTCATCAACAAATGCTTCACCGCAAAACATTCTGGCCACGACTCTGCATCCGCTCAAGTCCTAGCCATGTTAGCTGGCTTTGTCTACGACCGACACGTGGATTATGTAGCATTCCTCTTCGAGGAATTGAAGAGAGTTCATCTGGAGAGGGGCACCAAACGAGGACGAAAATATATTCCTCTCTAGCATTTTCTACAACTCATCATTCAGTACGCCATGGACAACGATGACAACATTAATGAGCGTCCAGAGGCAGATGTCTACCCAACAGTGGCAATCCAAAAGCTCAATCTGCCAAAATGGGCTCCTTCTGTTCCAGTTATGACAATCCCACTGTCCCTTCTTCAAAGGGCAATGCAATCGGAAAGGGTTCGGGCATATTTGAGTGAGTTCTATCCGGATGAGGCTCGGTCAGATCCGACTGAGCCTACCCAGTCCGAAGGTGAGGATAGAGTGCGTGAAGAAGAGGGAGAAGCGGCGGAAGTAGAACAATCAATGGGGTTAGGTGAGCGGGAGCTTGTGCGAGGGAGGAGCAGGTGAGGCAGCAGAGACGGCGGATTCTGAACGAACCGTCTCTGTTGTAAGAGGGATTGAGGTAACATCTGAGGGTGACCGCAGCCCAATCAGCCGGACAACCCACTTACAAACCATTAGTCTGATGGTCGAACTCACCCCAACCACCCACTTAGCATCCTCTCAACAGGATGCTACTTCATTCCACGGGTATCTACCACGCATGCCATCACCCTCTCATTCGGAGAGCGGTGATGTTGAACGAGGTCACACTCCGCCCCATGTGACCGAACATCTTTCTCCCACGATTCACTCCCCACCCATACACACATCGCACGATGCCTTCGTGGCATCCCCTCAACGAGCTGCCTCCGTGGCGGCTCCACAAACTTCTGGATCTGCACACCCCATAGTGGAGCCAGAAATGACAGAAGGAAGACCTGAAGTGGCTCCATCTATGTCATCCACTTCATGCCATCTTACAATTAACTTAGAGATGTTAACGGCAGCTCTACGTGTTGCCGGTGTTATTACACAGGCTGCCCTGGACGCCCATAAGGAAGCTGCCGAGGAACGACATACCGCCCTTTTAACCTTAAGTAAGGGTAAGGGTGTTGCTTCTGAGGATGTGCCTCCGCCAGGGATCCGCTCGAGCCAAATCATGATTCAGGAGCTCTCCGATAAAATAGACGCACAGAATCACCTAATCCTTCAAGTCCAGGAGCAGTTAAACTCCCGAATGGACCGTCTAGAATCGACAGTGATCGAGCTCCAGTGCCATCCACAGGTTGAGTCCCATAAAAGAAAGCATGACGATCAGGACGACCCGGATCGCCATGAGGGGGAGAAGCGCCAAAAGACTCAGTCTGAGGACTTAATGTTGATCGTAGGGGGAGCAGAAACAGATGGTACAGAGGTTCAGGGGTCAAGGGAAAAGATGCACGAGGCTCAGGAATATCTGATGATAGAAGACGAGCCCTTGTTCGAGGGTCCAGCTCCACTGGATCCAATGACAGCCTTGGTTGAGTTCGAACCCTTACACGAAAAAGTTGAAATCATACTGGTGTCTGACTCAGACTCCGATACTGAGGACAACCAACCTTTAATCATCCCTAAGCCTGATCCCGAATCACCTCCAAAATCATCATCTTCCGTTGAATTCCTAAACTCTCCACCCCCAGCTCCACAACAAGAAATACCATCATCCATCCAAGCTCCCCCATCACTAAAAGAATCCCATTTAGTCCAAATCCCGCCAAGATCTCAAAGTCCTCCCCTAGTCTAACAAACTTAACAACCAGGATCTTCAGAAACCAAGAGGGTAGATTGCTTTGATGAGACTCCTACAGGACCCGGTGAATATGACAGAGGTGATCTATATTGGGTAGGCAGGTATTCAAAGGGTGAGGTACAAACACTACCACCTGAATTGAAAGAGGAACTAAGACAAGAACGGTGGGGGACAATCTTCAAATTGCTAGAAGCTAAATCATCAGAAATAGAAGAACCCCCCATTCAAGGCCTCATAGAATTCCTTCAAAAGTTTCCTCCGGAGCAATTTCAGAATCCGTTCCTAGAAGAACGTTTTAAGATGGTGTTCAGAAAGAATCCAGGGTCTTTCAGCAGGCGCTTACTCATGGAACTGACCAACGTATCCAAAGCTGAACAGGCCGAATATAACCAATTAATGCTCAGGGAAAGGAGGTCCAAAGTCTCAAAGTCAAAGATAAAGAAACTCCTGACCATCACCATGTGCAAGAGAGCAAAAGTATTCTATCCTGCCTTTCAGGTAGAAAGAGAAGATGGCACAGTTGAGGAGTTCTACGAGAATGACTTGGACTTCATAAATGTGGACGACGTTGAATTCTTACACGACCGATTGAAACATCGAATTAAAAAGCGTCTGTCTCGCATGACTGCCGTAGGTGCCCTCATTCGAAGTATGAACCGCCGCTCTATTATCATGTGCCTCAGAGATTTTCAAATGGCGATACAGAGCGCACTAGTTACAGTTGGCCTACGAGCACCTGACCAAGATAGCTTCCTTCTCGCCCACCATCCTGCCTACAGAGTCATATTCAATGGAGGCTCGGGTGTCATTTTTGTGCATCAGATTGGCTACAAGAGATTCATGCGCTTTGAGGATCTTCCCTGTTATTCCGACGGTACTATCAGAATGGTTAGAGCTGTGCTTACTCGAAAAGTTCAAGAATATGATGCTTAACCAGACCCAGAACTCAGATGCTCACCGAAGGAAATTCAGGATACCCTAAGCGGCATAGAATACCTGAACGAACGGCTACACATGAGACAAGTGATCAGACGATTTGTTGTCATCCTTGGGCTCCGTGAATCTACAGACCATGCCAGAGTTCCAGGACCTCCATGTTGATCGAAAAGGGGGAGATTGTTAGATATTAAATTTCGATCATGTAACAACCTAGTCTTAACTGAACTTAATTTCTGTATTTGATTCAATAATGTAATTTAATTACATTATTTGCCTTGTAATTTAATTAAGTTATGAATTATTAAATTAAATTATATGATATTATAAAGTATTTAAATGATAAAAATTAAAAGAGATGTGTTATACAAAAGTGTGAGAGGTTAAATGAGTATTTATCAAATGAAGTATTGTTGGTACATCCGGTGTGACGACAACAGTCTAGTTTTGTTATTGATATCATGATTGTTTGTATGTTTGAACTTGGTGTAATGTATTACAAGACGTTCAAACATAAATTTCAAAGATAATATCAAACATAAGTTTGATAGTTGAAGTTCGAATTTGAAAAAAATTCGAATTTGTCTTTGAGGTAGATTCGAATTTGTCAAGTGGACAAATTCGAATGGGCCTTGGACCTAATTCGAATTTGTCCTAGACAAACTCGAATCCGTCTGTATAATTAAGGGTTAACTCGATTAATTGAAAGGAGATCTTTGACGGCTCAGAGGTTCTGTCGAACTTGAGAGCAAAAAGACCTTTGGCAGAGAAGACTTTTGCAGAATTTGTTTAGACGATTAAGCAAAAGGCGATCTCGAGTTTACTAGTAATCAGAGAGTGTTTTCAGAGAGAATCATCGTGTGGGTACGTTCGTAGTCGTTCGTATAGCATCAAGGTAGTCTCCGTGTTTCGTGCTTGTGATCTTACCGTCAAACCGCTAACGAGGATTCCGCACTCGTTGGACGGTGTCGCGTCTAGATAGATCCGTGAGTTCAAGACCTTTCAAGTGGTATCAGAGACATTGGGGTGTTCTTCGTGTTCTTCGTGTTCATAAGATACATCCTAGGTTTCTTGATGTTTTTGGACGGGTAATATCACAATTTTGGAGTTTTTCGAGCTTATCAAATAGGATTTTGGGAAATACTTTGTTGTTGTTCAAGTTTTTGACCAAAATCAGTATTTTTACTTGTAAAAAATATTGGTTTAATCTGCAAAACTTGAAAAACTCGAAGTATTAGCCGTTTTTCGCATTAGGGTTTGCTCATTTTCGAGTTTGACTGAAAATACGCTCCTCTCGAGTTTTCTTAAAGTTTGCTTCGAGTTTGGCCAACTTGAATTTGCTTAGATTCCGATTTTACACTAAAATCGAATTTGGATTTTTGAGTTTGTTGTAATTTCGAATTTGCTTGGGGTTTCGACTTTACTCTAAAGTCGAATAACGGAATTCGGATTTAAGGACCTTCGAATTTGTTGTTAATTTCGAATATAGTTGGGCTTCAAACTTAAGTTCGAATTTAGTTCCAAATCCGTTTAAAATTAATTAAATTCGAATTTATCCAAATTCGAAAGAATCATTTTAAATTAATTTTGAATTAAATTAACTAAGTTTAAATTCAAAACTATTTGAAACAATGACAAGTCTACAGAGGTTTATGGAAATGGATCACGAGGTTGGAAAAGCGAATTCTCCACCGAAGTTGATGAAAATAGAGGACTATTACTGGTGGAAGGATAGGGGTGCCGACTTCGCAAGGCTTAATGATATGCAAATGTGGATTTGTATCAATGAGGGATACATTCCACCCACGGCTGAGGTTGAAGGACGACAAAAGGTTGTCACTTATTCAAAGATGAAGGATGACGATAAAAACCTGTATGAAGCCGAAAACCGTGCATTTGCTATCATTAGAATAGCGTTACCTCAGGAGATCTTGCACACTTTTCGTAATCTAAAGACAGCTAAAGAGCTGTGGGATGCGTTGGAGAAACGGTGTGAAGGTAACCCGAGGGTTAGAAAGAATCGAATGGAAATGCTCAAGCAGCAGTTCGCAATCTTCAAAGCCTTGAAGAACGAAAAGCTGGATGAGACAATTACACGATTCTACCATTTATTAACTGAGTTAGACAGCCATGATGTGGAGTATAGTGAAACTGAGAAGATTAATAAGATTCTAGATGCTTTGCCTGCCAAATGGGAAATGTATGTGGCACTCATAAAGCATGATGAAGATAAGTTCTATACTCTGACTCTAGATAATGTTATAGGAACGCTGAGGGCATATCACTTTGAGTTGCTGAAGAAAGAAACGGATTATGACCAAGTTCAAGATCCTGCTATGTATTTTGGGAAATCAAAACCTTCAGTGGCAACTGAATTGAAGACGACTACAACATGCTTTTCAGGAGAGACATCGACACCGGCTGAAACAGAAGAATCAGTAAGTAGGGCTTTCTTAGGGTTTGCTAGACCAAAAGAAAAGCAACATCAGGCTACTCCGGCATCTACATCTCAAGGGTATTCAAAGATTCCTATGAGCGCAAAATCGGCTAAAGACCATCTGAATCTGTTGGCTTCATTCGTGGCCGCTTACGGCAATTGCGTTCAGGGCAAAATTAATGATCATGCACTTTGGGATGAGGATTACGATCAGGTAGACCCTGATGATTTGGAAGAGATGGATCTGCAATGGCAACTAGCCATGGTAACTCAGAGAGTTAAAAGGTTCATCAAAAGGACGGGTAGAAACCTCAACGTTAGTAACAATAAGATTGGGTTCGATAAGTCCAAGGTTAGGTGTTACAACTGTCAAGGGTTAGGACACTTCGCTAGAGAGTGTCAGAGACCGAAAGTCAAGAACTACCAGGGTCAGTATTAGAATCAATCGCAAGGGTGATATCTACCGAGTAGTTCAGCCCGTCAGGCGAATATAGCTGGTCTGTTATCGAATGTCACATCAGACAGACAGCTAGATGGCACTTATGAATGGAGTACACATCCATAGTCGAACGCTCGAGCCTTTATGGCTGAAGTTACCGAGACTGGAAGTGATGGAGCAGAGGAAAAGACAAAAGACAGCAGTCAGAATGATAGCAGTCCGATGTGGGTAGAAAAGTCAGACGATCAGACGATTCTAGAATTCGCCGCACAGATGGCCAACGTGGAATCCGATTCTGCCAAGGTAACTCTAAACTTTTCTCTTTTCCATGATTTATGTGTTTTGTGTGCTACATCTAACGATAGGTTAAATTTAGTACTTGAATCACATCAAACATTATCTACTCAAAATGAATTGTTAAAAACAGATAATGCTAGCCTAATAAATATAAAGCAAGATCATAGGGATAAGCTTAAGGCAGATGCACAAGATGTTGTAGTTCTAAAGGACAAATTGAGTGAACAGTGTGTTAGGTTTGAACTAATGTATGAACATGTTGAGGCACTAACCAAGGAGCTTAAAACCAAAGAAGTAGAGCTAGCAGAGTCTAAGGTTAAGGTAGCTGAGGTCAACAGTAAACTTGAAAAGTTCAGGAACTCATCGCTCAACCTAGGGAAAATCTTAGATGCACAGCGTCAGTCTAAGAAGCCAGTAGGTTTAGGGTATCATGAGAGTCCTCCACATTTCAATGATAATTATGTACCTCAACCTCAGGAGAAAACTGAGAAATCAGTTGAATCAGAGGAAATACCGGAACCAGTGTATGAAATAGCAAAGGAGAATGAAACTAAGGTGACTGCTAATTATATCAAGATTAAGAAAGTTAAGTTTGTGCCATCCTCTAGTGATAAACCTGTAGGACAACACAAAATTGACTTTAATGATCAGGAGGAGGAACCAGTCACTGTAGTTGAAACAAAAGAACCAAACACTAGTGAGACACCTAAGTCAAAGGGCACACACAAAAAGCCAGTTGACAAAATGTCTTGCTTTAGATGTCACGAAAAGGGGCATGTTGCGTCTAGCTGTCCACATAGGAAAGTAGATTCTACACCTAAGAATGGAAAGCCAGCACAACTTAAGCCTTCTCCAAGTGTAGCAAGCACTAGTAGTTCTCAATCTACCGAGAAAACTGTGCAAGCCGCACCTAAGTCTGTTGTGAAACAAATTGTTAGGCACAAAAAGGCCTCAGTCAAACCTGTTCTGCATCTAAAGGGGAGATTCTTAATCAAACCTGTTGATGCACTTGAAAGGTATAATTTAAGGCCTGTTTATGCCTTAATGAAACCTGTAAAGTGATTTGCAATATCAGTTAAGGCTGTTCTATGTGTTGCATGTGTTGCAACAAAGGCAGTTTGTCCAAGCTGTTCTGTCTGCTGAACAGGCTGGACGTAAACTGTCTACGCTGCTCTACACTGGTGAGCAGCTTGGGCAGTTTACAAGTGTTTTGTTCTTTGTGAACAGAACCTGTTCTTTGTGAACAGGATAAAACACTTTATGGAATGTGTTTCCAAGTCTTCATGTATTGTTTTTGGCTACAAGATCAGTTTACAAAGTCGAAGACAAAGTGGAAAACAGAACTGCTCAGCCTGCCCAAGCTGTTCTGTCACATGAAGACAAAAGGATATTTGAAAAAGGGTGACAGACCTTTTATTGTATCAAAATAGGCCTTAACAAAGTAAGAAAGACGCAAAGTTGACATTCCTTATTTAGTGAAAGCTTATGCAACAGTAGACAAAGAGAAAAGACAAAAGTTCTGCCCACATGAAGACAAGTCTGCTTTTCAGAATGTGCAGAAAAGTTTATGTTGTCTTTCAACAAGACTTTCCAATTTTCCTTTCGTCCACTGAAGAAGCTTCACTTAGATCCTCTGAGTGAGTATAAAAGGAAACTTCCAAGGATTGAAAGATTAAGCAGAAATCTAAGTGCTAAGCCAAGAGTGTGAAATCAGAACGTGCATTAGAGTGTGTCTTTTCATGCATACAAGTCTGCTTGAATAAAATAGTGCGTTGTGCTTAAGTTGTTCTTATTCAAGCTATCCTTCTGAGTCTTGTAAACATAGTGAGTGATTCTTAGTGAGTGTATTCATTGTAACTAGTTTAAGTCTGTCTTAGACTAGTTAACATATTGTTGTATCTGTCATCTCAGCTTGAACCTTTCCGCAGTCAAGCTTGTTTGTAATTAACATTTGTTGATAATACATACAAACATTGAGAAAATAGTGTGTAGTTTTTAAATTGTTGTATTCACCCCCCCTCTACAGCTTAAGGCTATATACTTGGGAAACCTATCGGGACCTACAACTGGTATCAGAGTAGTTGAGAGTGTGTGTCATCTCTAGATCTCTCATTTTCCCAAGGTTTCCATGGACAACAGTGCTGCAAATTCCTCATACTATGACAATGGGTCAATGGGCAAACCTCCAAAGTTTAATCATCAGAACTTCTCTGGATGCCAGTGCAGAATGATGGTCTATTTAGAGTATCTGGATGGACAACTACCAGATATAGTAATGGAGGGTCCTTATGTGCCAACCTCTGTTACTACTATAACTCCAGCGGTTGAAGGAGCTGCTCCTGAAATCAGAACCTTTGAGAAAGCAAAAGCTCAATGGTCTGATGAAGACAAAAGATTGGTGGCTCTAGATGCAAAGGCGAGGAATAACTTGGTTATCTCTCTGCCTGATGATGTGTTCAAACAGGTTGAGAAGATGAAGACTGCAAAGGAGATGTGGGATACTTTGTGTACTGTCTATGATGGACCCACAATCACACTGGATAACAGGATTAACAATCTTGTTAGGCAGTATGAACTCTTCTTTGAAAAACCAAAGGAGACTCTCACAGAAACCTACACCAGGTTTACTGCTCTTATTAATGATCTCAAAGCTGTTGGGATCACCAAGGACAACCTAACTCTGGTGAACAAATTCTTAGACATTCTGCCTGAAGAATGGAATTATTTTTCTACAATCTTAAGGAATTCAGGTACCATCAGAAGTATGGATCTTGTCAACCTGTATGGATCCTTACTGAACGATGAGCAGTCAAGGCAACAAAAGAGAAATGCCTTGGAAATGTCTAAGAGAGGTGCAGCCTTTGTGGCCAGTGTGAGACAACCTGTAAGTCAGGTGGGTGATGTGTTCACTCAACCTGATCAACAGATTGATGATAAGGAGGAAGTGTCTGATGAGGAAGACAATGCAGATATTGCTGAACTGGACGATGAGCAAATGATAGCCATGCTTGTCAAAAGGTTCAACAAGAAAAGGTTTGGACGAAAACATGCTGCAGGGAAGTTCAAGTGCTGTCAAAAAGAAGGCATTTGATAAGTCCAAAGCTGAGTGCTTCAAATGTGGCAAACCTGGCCATATAGCTGCTGACTGTGTGTCAAAAGTTGTTGGTCAGTCATCCAAACCACACAAGACAAACAGGGATGATGGTTATAGGGTTAAGTACCTTATGGCCATGGCTAAGCTGAGAAAGTTGGAAAACTCAGTGGTTTCAAACCGGCAAATGGGACTCATGGCAGAGACTTGTGACTGGGAGGAGTCTGATTCATCATCAGATGAAGAAGACAATCAATGTCTGATGGCCAACACTGATGTCCCATCAACAAGCAACTTCAAACAGGACTTGGCTGAAGCTGAAGCCTTCAGCAGCTTGGAGAACTGGAATCCTACAATGATGTATAAGGTACAAAATTTTATGGCTTACGGTTCTGAAGAAAAAGTTAAAATGTTTGAATACATGCTTGTTGATCTGAAAGCTGCTGTTGAGAAGCATACTGTTTTATTATCTGAATTCTCTATGCTTAAAGCTGATCTTGAAACAAAATCCAGTAAACTTGACAGTTTCCATAAGTTGGAAACTGAGATTGATGAATTAAAACACATTAACTCTATTTTACTGGAAGAAAAAAGAGAAACAAATATAAAACATGCCAAGCTTCAGAAGATAGTTGACTCTTGGTGCCAATCTGCACAAAAAGTCAGACATTGTATAAGTCAGCAGATCCGTGCACAAATCCAAGCCTATCTTGGAGGGGATCTTGACACAGCAGCTTCCATTGTTGAGGTTAATAATCTAAAAAAGGACTTATCCACTCTTGGTGAGCTTCCAAAAACTTTCATTCAAAAAGTGAATGGTAAACTAATCTCAACAAACAAGTTTGTCAGTCCTCAAAATACTGACAGCTCGTGTGAACCTAGCTCAAAAGCTGATGATGGAATGTGTTCTCCATCAAATCAGCCCGCTAAGTGCTCTGCTGATTCACACAAGAAAAAGAAAGGAAAACATGTCCAAACTGCAGCTGTGGACACCAAGCATGTTGACAAAACAGGCTATGGGTCCAAGGCTGATGGTAAAAGACATGCTAATCCTTTTGATGCTGAACATTTTGAAAATAAGTTTTCAAAAGGTAAGCAGTCTGCTTTCAACAGGGATAAGTCTCATGTTGAAAGCAAACCTGCTGTGATTTCAAATAAGTTTTTAAATCATAGTGGTAAACTAGTCTTAAATGATAATAAGTCTTTTAAAACAAAAAATAATGATTATGCTGATAGGCAGCATAAATCACACCTCAGTAAGGGCAAAGGCAAAGCCATTTCTCAGCCTGAGAAATTTGGGAATAAGTTTCCCAAACCTGTGGAAGTTCAAAAGCAAATTAAGCTTCCTATCTTTGACATCTGTCCTCCTAAAAAGAGGAAAGAAGAGACAGGCAAAGCTGTTGCTATTGAACCTTCCACTCAAACTGTTGATTTATCAAATAGTAATAAGTTTGCTAAACCTGCTGATAGAATCAACAGAAATAATTCAGAATGTGTTTCTGAAAGGTCTTCTTCCAAAAATGCTAAGAGGAGAAAATGATATAAATGTGGAATAAAGACAAATCTGGCCAAAGACTGTCCTAAAATTGAGGACATGAGGCCTGTTGACTCTGATGGTTCCCTCATTCCTAACACAAGAAATGTTGGAAATATCTCTGTCAATGAGAGTGGTATCCAAACTGATACCATTCAAATAGGGAATATTAGTGTTGATATCACAAGCCCATCAACAAATGTTGATGAAGTAGGAGAACTCATCTCTGTGATGAGTTCCCCTAAAAATGACTAATATTCTTCTTGTCACTCTGCAGGAAAAACAACCATCCCAGGTTTGGTACTTGGACAGTGGCTGCTCGGGGCACATGACAGGTTGTAAGGACCTGCTGAGTGATCTCAGGCCTGAAAAAGGGCCAAAAGTCACCTTTGCTGACAATGTACAGGGATCCACTGAGGGATATGGAACTCTTAAAGCTGGTGCTGCAGTGTTCAAAAGAGTCGCCTATGTGGTTGGACTAAAACATAACCTTGTTAGCATAAGCCAACTGTGTGATGCTGGCTACAAGGTTAACTTTGATGAGCACCTAGATTATATATTGGATTCCCAAGGCAAAGTTGTGCTGTGTGCTCAACGAAAGAAAGGTGTATATGTTGTGGACATGAAATCTGCTGATCCCACAACTGAAACCTGTTTTCTCACAAGAACAAATGCAGATCTAAACTGGCTATGGCACAGAAGGCTGTCACATCTGAACTTCAAGAACATCAACAAACTCTGTAAGAAAGAGTTGGTGACAGGTTTGCCTTCTATGACTTTTGTTAAGGATAGACTCTACACAGCTTGTGAGAAAGGCAAGCAGAGGAAATCCTCTTTTAAATCCAAGCATAATTTTTCTATAGATACTCCTCTCTTCTTGATCCACATGGACTTGTTTGGACCTTTTAGTGTTCCAAGTCTAGGAGGAAGAAGATACACTCTTGTAATGGTTGATGAGTTCTCCAGGTACACATGGGTAATCTTCTTGAAGAGCAAAGGAGAGGCTGCTAGAGAAATCATTGGATTTGTGAAAAAGATGGAAATGCTAAACTCTGCCCAAGTAAAGTAGCTTAGAAGTGATCATGGTACTGAATTTAGAAACAGTACTCTTGAAGACTTTTGTGAGGAAAAAGGGATCACTCAAAACTTTTCAGCTGTAAGAACTCCACAACAAAATGGAGTTGCTGAAAGGAGAAATCGAACCCTCATTGAAGCTGCTAGAACCATGCTATGTGCATCTGGTTTCCCTTCATCATTCTGGGCTGAAGCTGTTAACACTGCCTGCTTCACTCAAAACAGATCCTTAGTTGTAAAAAGGTTCAACAAGACTCCCTATGAGCTGCTCAAAGGGAGAAGGCCAAATATCAGCTACTTCCATGTGTTTGGATGTCCCAGCATCATTCTGAATCAAAGGGATCAACTGGCAAAGTTTGAACCAAAAGCTGATGAAGGTGTGTTTGTTGGTTACTCT
This sequence comes from Centrapalus pauciflorus, assembly GCA_020465985.1. Taxonomy (NCBI): domain Eukaryota; kingdom Viridiplantae; phylum Streptophyta; class Magnoliopsida; order Asterales; family Asteraceae; genus Centrapalus; species Centrapalus pauciflorus. The sequence goes on from JAANYP010002843.1 coordinate 364,426, forward strand.
GCTATCTCCAAAGCCTACAGAGTATACAACAACAAAAGAAATGTGATAGATGAATCTATCAATGTCACCTTTGAAGAGTCCAGGAATGCCTCCACCAAAGTTGTTCCTGAATCAGTTTCAGGATAATTTTACTTTGATGATCTCATGCATTCCAACAGTGAAGAGGACTCAAAAGCTTCCACTACATCTAGTGTGGAACCTGTTAATCATGATGGACATGATGATGACTATATCAATACACCCTGTGTGAATAAGTGTACTGACTTAATTACAACTACATGTCCTGAACCAATCAATGTTGATTTTCCTGGATCCTCTGCTGATATGTTCAACAGTGGTCAGTCATGTTCAACAAGTGAACAGGCTCAAGACAAAAGTGTGTCTGAAAATCTTGAGAGCTGCTCAACAGGACCTGATGAAGATGTCAACAACTCAGGAGAATCATCATTGAAAAATGATCCAAAGTGGATCAGGTGTCACCCCAATGATCAAATAATTGGTAACACAAACAAAGGGGTACAAACAAGGTGGGGCAGCTTAGGGAACTTCTGTATGTTCTCTAGTTTTGTTTCACTAATCGAGCCAAAGAAGGTGGATGAAGCACTAAAAGATGCCAATTGGATCACTTCCATGCAAGAAGAACTCAATAAGTTTGAGAGAAATAAGGTATGGAAGCTGCTCCCTGCTCCTAAAGGTAAAACTATAATTGGCACTAAATGGGTTTTCAAGAATAAGATGGATGAGCAAGGTCATGTCATTAGAAATAAGGCAAGACTGGTTGCTCAGGGTTATAGAAAGGAGGAAGGAAATGACTATGATGAGACATTTGCTCCTGTGGCCAGGCTAGAAGCAATTCGTTTGTATCTAGCCTACGCTGCTCATAAGAGCATTAAGGTATTTCAAATGGATGTGAAGAGTGCATTTTTGAATGGGAAGCTGCAAGAAGAAGTTTATGTCAAGCAGCCTCCAGGTTTTGAAAATGAACAACATCCAGGTTTTGTCTATAAGTTGGACAAAGGTCTCTATGGTCTCAAACAAGCCCCTAGAGCCTGGTATGACACTCTTACTGAAATCCTTATGAGCAATGGGTACTCCAGAGGTAAAGTGGATACCACACTGTTCACAAAGAAGGTGAAGTCTGATATTATGCTCGTTCAAAGTTATGTGGATGACATAATATTTGGTTCTACCAATGAGCAGTTATGCAAGAATTTTTCATTACTCATGAAATCAAAATATGAAATGAGTATGATGGGAGAACTTACTTTCTTTTTAGGATTACAGGTTAAACAAACCTCAACTGGAATTTTTATAAATCAAAGAAAGTGTACTTTAGATATCTTGAAAAAGTTTAAATTTGATCAAAGTTCTCCTATTAAAACCCCAATGGCAACCAATGTAAAATTGGATGCTGATGCCAGTGGCAAAGCTGTTTCAGTAACAGCTTACAGAGGTATGATTGGGAGCTTGCTATATTTAACTGCTAGTAGACCTAATATTATGTTTGCCACCTGTTTGTGTGCTAGGTTCCAAGCTTATCCAAAGGAATCTCATCTAGCTGCTGTTAAAAGAATCTTCAGATACCTGAAGGGCACACCAAGTTTGGGTCTTTGGTATCCCAAAGACTCAAGCCTAGAACTAACAGGTTTTTCAGATTCTGATTTTGCAGGCTGCAGGCTAGATAGGAAAAGCACAACAGGAGGATGTCAACTCCTTGGTGGTAAGTTGATAAGTTGGTGTAGCAAGAAGCAGAACTCAGTATCTACTTCTACTGCTGAAGCTGAGTACACTGCTGCTGGAAGCTGCTGTGGGCAGATTTTGTGGATGCAGCATCAGCTTGAAGACTATGGGCATGTGTATAGGAAAACTACTATTCTGTGTGATAACACAAGTGCCATAGCTATTTCCAACAATCCAGTATTTCATTCAAGAACAAAGCATATTGAGGTCAGACATCATGTCATCAGGGATCACATTCAGAAAGGTAATGTGGAGGTAAGTTTTATTTCCACTAATGAACAGCTTGCAGACATTTTCACCAAACCTCTTGATGAAACCAGGTTTAATTACCTTGTCAGCAAGCTGGGCATGTTAAACAAGAGTGACTAAGTGTCCTCAAAGGTCTAAGACTTTGTATGTCTCACACTTCTCAGGTTTCTCAGAACAGCTTAGGCAGAACAGGTTATGCATGTTCTGTACTTGGTCATATTTCTGAAAAACTTGAACAGCTTGAGCATATAACAGGTTGAACAATAACAGCTTGCATGTTAAAGCCTGCTCTGATGGTCTATTCTTCACTCTGCTCACTCCATCACACTGATCTACAAGACATTGTCCTGTAACCTGTTCAACTATTGAACACAACCTGATCTTACATTAGAGCACAGGTTGAAGGCACAGTGTGAAAAGTGAACAGCTTGAAGAATGAACAGCTTGTGATGACCCTACTCATCACAGGTTTGACCAACAGTTTTAAATACCTTTCTTCACAATTAAGTTACTTAATTTTTGTTTTTTTTAACTTAATTACTGCGGATAATGTGAGTTACGTGTGTTAGTGATTAAAAAGGGCTCAAGTGGTCTTACAAACGGTCTGACATGGACAACCGTTCCGTTTTCCGTTAATGACCTTTTCAAATCAACCGCCCAAATGTTTCTCTCTCATACCTACTCACATTCAAATCCTATAAATACCCCCTACTGTTTCATCTTCGTCTTCCTCACTATTTCAAGAAACCCTCAAGAACCCTAAATCGACTAAGTGTCTTCTGCTTCTCAAAATCCCAAACCCTCACAAATGGCTCAAAGAAACAATCCCTTTCTTCCAGTATTCGTTGGTGATGATGTTGTGAAACACTCATCAGTTACCACGACGCTGACCATAAAGACCACCAACTACATTGCCAACCTAACCATTCCCAAAAACTATGTGGGGAAGGGTTATGAACAGATGGTGGAATTTCTAAGAGTTCATCCGTTGAACTACGTAATGACTGCCACTCCTGGTGTCCTGTACCAGGAGATGGTGTATGAATTTTGGTATACCTGTGCCTACAACCCCAACACCAAAGTCATTAAGGGCACTATTCTCAATGGGACTCAGACCATTGAAATAACGACTGGTCTTCTCAGGGAGGTTCTTCATCTGCCAACTGCTGAACCATATGACAAGCCTCAACCTGAAAATGACCAAATGGGGAATTTGCTACGCTTCTGTGGTGTAGCGAAACCCAAAATCGGAGCTATGCTGTTCAGGAAGGATCTGTCTCCTACCTACAGTTTCTATTTGCCTCTGTGGTGATGTGATTCAGAAGTAAGGTTGGTTCATTTGACCAACTGAGCCGTGATGATCAAATCCCAATAGTCCTACAGCTGGTGGATGGGACTACAATGGACATGGCTAAGTGGATTTTCCTGAACTTGAGGAACCTGGTTCAACAAGAAAACCGTCTAGCTGCTGTTCGGTATTCCAGGTTTTTGAGCCTCGTATTCAAGCATCATTGTGGTGAGCATCTGTATCATTCTCAACCTCTTCTTAGTACTGCTGTTTTTCCAGTAATAGGAAATAGAGTGTTTTATACTCCTGTTCTACCCAATGAGCCTCCTCTGTCAACACCAATGAGGAGGCTGTTAGGATTGGTGGAAGGACCCTCTGATGTGAGGGTGGATCCTGAAACTGCTCCCAAGAGAAAATCCAAAGCCAGGGCCAAGCTTGTTAAAAGGACCCTGGCAACCACTGAAGCTGGGCCTGTCCCCAAGAAGGCCAAAACAGCTCAGCCTGAGTCTGCACCTTCAGCCTCTGTGGCTGAGGGGGAGCAGGCTCCTCACCCTAGTTCATTCGTTGAACCTGAAGCCTATGTGGCTGGTGCCTCTGTGGCACCTGAGACTATGGAACAAGTCAACCCACCTGTTTCTGACCCAGTCTCTAAACCTGTCAAGTCTGAACCTCTTTCCCCTCCAACCTCACCCACCACATCTCACATTCTCTACCATCGCAAAAAGAAACCAACAGCCCAAACTAGCACCTCTGTTCCCACTCAACAGGGTTCAGTTGAAAAAGAAGCAACCCCTGCTGCCTCTCCTATTTTGGGAGAAGGTTCAGCACATTTGGAGCCTGCTTCACTCCACCCTGTGTCAACCGCAAGTCAACCTAGACCCTCTGGTTCCTCCCAACAGGAGCCAGTTGTACAAATGGAGACAACCACATCAACTATTCCAGCCTCCCAACAGGCTGAGAATATTGAAAGACAGGACTTTTCTCCACTCCATACTGAGTCCACACTGTCCCCACCTCATACTTCTCTACACCCTGAGTCTGCACGAGGTGTCCACCCTGCTGCTTTAGACCAACTAGCAGATCAGCCTCAAACTTCTGCTCTCTATGATACGGCTGTTTAACACCAAACAACTGCTGAGGGACCAACAACCCAAGCTGATGAACCTCAGGGAACATACCATCCCTTGGGTGAGGCTACCCCTTCTATGCAAACTCCATCAGCAGGTTTCACCACTACTGATGTTGAAATGCAAATCCCATCTCCCCATGATGAGGTACCTTTAAACCAAGGTACTGCAGAGGGAACAACCACTGGCCTTAATGAGGATGCTGCAAAACAAGCAGTGTCTGAAAGGCTACCATCCTCTACCCCCTCTCCTGATGATGCAGCTACTTCCACTGCTGAAGGACCCATCGAGCCCTCCAAGCTGGGCCACCTTACTTTTTCCCAGGCTATGGAGCTTCTGTCCAAAATACCCTCTCCCTCTACATCTCATCCCCATACACCAGCCTCGACCTCTTCATCACCATCTACTCACTCCAAACAATCCACTCATACACCTCCATACCCTAAAGACCTGCCTTTGAAGGATCAGCTTACCTTGCTGACCAACAAAGTTGGTTGTTTAGAAACCTCTATGTCCTCTCTACCCTCTCTTATTTCAGACTCTGTGTCTGAACAGCTTAAGGGATTCTTTGATTTGTTCAAGGATTCCATCCCAGCCACTCCACCAACTGACAACACCTCACAGCTGCTTGCACTCACTGCACAGCTGCAAACTGTCTCCACCTCCCTATCCTCAATTCTTTCACTCCAACAGGACTCTGTGTCCTCACTGACAGGTATTTCTCAACAGCTGTCAGCTCTCCTAACTTCTTGCAACTCTACACTTCCTGCCACTCTGGCCAGCTTGAATACGCTTATTCTTTCAATCCAATTTCAATCCAATACGCTTGTTCTCTATCCAATTCTGTGTCATCAAACCTTGCTGATGTGCAAGATTCTCTTGAACTACATCTTGCACAGCTTCAGAGTTTGCTGTTCACAGCTTTTGATAGTTATCAAGCTGACTTCACTTGCTGATACCCAAACCTCTTTTCTTCAAACCTGTCTTTCCCAACTTGCAGAGGTGAAGGACAACCTGGCTTTCTTAGTGACTAGCCTGGTTGGCCCCAAGCCTGTTGCCAAAACTGCTGGCAAGCCTGCTGACTATGTGTCTTCAGGCAGACCAGGTGTTGAAGGTGCTGGTACATCTCCTTCAAAGGGGGAGAAGTCATCTGCCTCGAAGACTAAGTCTAAGGGGGAGAAAACTTCTTCTCCTAAGGAGAAATCAGTACCTACAATACCCACTGGTCAACCAGCAGGGACATCAACTACAGGTACAATGGAAGGTGCATCCCAAGCTGCTCAGCCTACTCAGGCTAAATCTCCAAACTCTGCTCAGTCTAAGGGGGAGGAATTCATTCCTGAGGACAGGCCAAGCAGCAGGAGGAGGCATCTAATTTTACAAGAAGAAGAATAAGAAGAGGAGGAATTTCCTGAAGCTGCTATTACTACAGCAGCTAAAGGAAAAGAAAAAGCAGCAGTTGATCATCAACAGCAGAAAGCAGCAGACCTCAAGTTTCACAAAGCCAGGGCCAAGGAAATGGGTCTTCCTTTGGACAAGTATTTTGAGTTCAGGGATGAACAGCTTCAAGCCCTGGAAGCTCTAAGAAAAGAAGAGGCCTCTGCCAAAGCTGCCAGAACTTTTGCAATTCAAGAGGCAAGTAAAATCAAAATGCCCTCTCTGGATGTGCAAAAGAAACTGATGGAAGCTGCTAAGGAATCAGCAGGTGAAAAGGAAAGTGAACAGGTTAAGGGTGCTCTGGTCTCTGTGAGCAAACCAAAACAAGCATCCTCTGCAAGGGCCCAATTCCATTTTGACAATTTGGCAAGGAAAAAGTTTAAGGATGTTGCTGATAGAAGGCTTGCCAAAGAAGCAATTGTCAAAACTGTCCCCATAGTAAGAAAAGGCAAACAGTGGAAATTGCAGATAACCAGAATGGGTGCAACAGGCCCAGAACTGGAAACATATGACTACACTGATGTTGCACAGATGGGATACAAGGAATGGGTTGAGTTGGCAGTTGCTCTGAGCCAGTCTAAGTCAGAAACGGCTAAGACTATCAGGGCATATGTTAAGAAGTTGATGGAGAGAGTGAAGGATCTTGGCCTGATCTCAAAAGAAGTTAGTGAGGGTGTCTATGTGACACAACCCAAAATAAAGTCCAGGAGAACAAAGAAGGATACTGAGCTTGAACAACTCCTCATCTTAATTGAACAGGGTGACTATGCTGTTGAGATGAAAGGAGTTGACTACAGCCTGCCTAGTGGAGTAGAGTTTGAAGAAGGCAAGATAATTGAAGAGCCTGAGTTGGGAGAATTTTTTGTAGATCCTTTAACTCAGAAGAAATGATTTCAGAGAGCCTCAGATCTATACAAGGTGAATCTGAGACAGCTTGCAGCCTTCAGACTTGCAGCTTCATTTAGGCAATCAAGCAGGTGGAGAGCAGCCGTCTGGGATCAGCTCAGAGGCTTTTATGAAAGAGGTGAACTTCAAGATCCCAAGTTTATGATCCTCAGAATTGAAATTCAAGATCTAGAGGAAACAAGGGAAGAGCTTGAAAAATTGTTTGAAGGTCCACCTCCACTGGAATGAAGTCCATCTACCATCTGGGTAGGTGAAGAATGGAAGCTGTCTATCAATTGGACAGGCTTACCATTATCTGCTCCCAACACCAACAGTCCAAAACCTGTTGTACATTAGTTGTACTTCAATTACATAAGTTGTAATTTTTTTTACATTAGTTGTAATATACATTAGTACATTAGTTGTACTTTTGTAAAAACATGTGTTGTTTTATGAAGTTAAGAATCAGTGTATATATAAACTGATCTTTTACCTTACTTTGATGTTGTAAATTTTATTTCAGCAAATGTACTGTAAAAATATATAGTGATTTTTGATAAGGCCAGCTTAGACTGGCTATTGCAAATAGGGGAGATTGTTAGGCACAAAAAGGTCTCAGTCAAACCTGTTCTGCATCTAAGGGGGAGATTCTTAATCAAACCTGTTGATGCACTTGAAAGGTAGAATTTAAGGCCTGTTTATGCCTTAATGAAACCTGTAAAGTGATTTGCAATATCAGTTAAGGCAGTTCTATGTGTTGCATGTGTTGCAACAAAGGCAGTTTGTCCAAGCTGTTCTGTCTGCTGAACAGGCTGGACATAAACTGTCTACGCTGCTTTACACTGGTGAGCAGCTTGGGCAGTTTACAAGTGTTTTGTTCTTTGTGAACATAACCTGTTCTTTGTGAAAAGGCTAAAACACTTTATGGAATATGTTTCCAAGTATTCATGTAATGTTTTTGGCTACAAGATCAGTTTACAAAGTCGAAGACAAAGTGGAAAACAGAACTGCTCAGCCTGCCCAAACTGTTCTGTCACATGAAGACAAAAGGATATTTGAAAAAGGGTGACAGACGTTTTCTTGTATCAAAATAGGCCTTAACAAAGGAAGAAAGACGCAAAGTTGACATTCCTTATTTAGTTAAAGCTTATGCAACAGTAGACAAAGAGAAAAGACAAAAGTTCTGCCCACATGAAGACAAGTCTGCTTTTCAGAATATGCAGAAAAGTTTATGTTGTCTTTTCAACAAGACTTTGCACTTTTCATTTCGTCCAATGAAGAAGCTTCACTTAGATCCTCTGAGTGAGTATATAAGGAAACTTCCAAGGATTGAAAGATTAAGCAGAAAGCTAAGTGCTGAGCCAAGAGTGTGAAATCAGAACGTGCATTAGAGTGTGTCTTTTCATGCATGCAAGTCTGCTTGAATAAAACAATGCGTTGTGCTTAAGCTGTTCTTATTCAAGCTGTCCTTCTGAGTCTTGTAAACACAGTGAGTGATTCTTAGTGAGTGTATTCATTGTAACTAGTTTAAGTCTGTCTTAGACTAGTTAACATACTGTTGTATCTGTCATCTCAGCTTGAACCTTTCTGCAGTCAAGCTTGTTTGTAATTAACATTTGTTGATAATACATACAAACATTTAGAAAATAGTGTGTAGTTTTTAAATTGCTGTATTCACCCCCCCCCCTCTACAGCTTAAGGCTATATACTTGGGAAACCTCTCGGGACCTACACAAATACCTGTGTCAGGTCAAACCAAAGAAGTGATTAGGACTAATTCACCAAATCGAGTCAATACTCAATCTAGGTCAGGACCGCCACAACAATATAGGAGTACTACACCTAGCAGAGCTTACACTCCGGTTAGGTCACACACTCCTGTAAGACACCAAAGACCAGGTAGAGCTCAGGGATACCAATCGGAAATGCATTATAATCGTATTTATTCTAGAGCTCCACAGCAAATGCCTACACAAAGGCCGAGAGTGAACTTAAGTCACTCTGCACCACAACAGGCTCAAATTCAAAAACCCAAGTCACCTGAACGGCGAGATGGGTATTTGAAAGAGTTTAAGTATGTGGACGAGAATGGTATTACCAAGTCAGTTATCGCTTGGGTTCCCCATGACAACTAACCTATTTTCTTACATGTGTCGGAGATAACTACAGGTCTAAACAACAAATGGTTCGTCGACAGTGTTTGCTCCAGGCACATGACAGGGGAAAGAAGTCTTCTCGCAGACTTCAAGGGTGGGAATCATGGATTTGTATCATTCGCTGGCGATAAAGGAGGAACTATCACTGGTACTGGAGTGGTCACTAATGGGACTATCCAATTGGATCAAGTTTATCACGTTGATAAATTGGTTCATAATCTCATTAGTGTATCTCAAATTTGTAATAAGAAGAACTCAGTGGTTTTCACTGACACTGAGGCGTTAGTGCTGAAACCGGGATTCACGGTACCTGAAGAATGGATACTGATGAGGGCTCCAAGGAAGAATGACCTGTACATGCTCGACATGAACAAGCCGGAATCTTTGATGGGACCAATTTGTCTACTATCAAAAGCTTCAGAGACGGAATCGGTTTTATGGCACAGACGCACGGCACACTTGCACCTAAGAAAAATGAACTACATTACGAAAAATGAATTGGTGCAAGGTGTTCCTATGAAGAGTTTTCAGTTCGAGGATAAGTGTCTACCGTGCAAGAAAGGAAAGCAACACAAGAAAGCACACAAGTCCAAGACTCAGAACTCAATCGCTGCCACATTCGATTTGTTGCATATGGACCTCTTCGGACCAATCAACAAAAGAAGTATAGGTGGTAGTTGGTACTGTTTAGTTATTACTGACGATTACTCACGTTTTTCTTGGGTTTTCTTTTTAGGTACAAAGGACAAGACGGCTGCAAAGCTCATCGGGTTCTTCGACCAAGTGGAAAACTCTTACGGAACGAGGGTTAAGCGTATTAGAAGTGATAATGGAACAGAGTTCAAAAACACTGTTATTGGTGTATATTGCCTATCAAAGGGCATAGTGCATCAATTCAGTGCACCATATGAGCCACAACAAAATGGGATGGCCGAACGGAAAAACAGGACATTGATTGAGGCGGCAAGGACCATGCTTTCGGATTCAAAGCTTCCTACCATGTTTTCGGGGGAGGCAGTGAATACCGCTTGTCATGTGTTAAACAGGGTCCTTACTATCAAATCTTTGAACAAAACCTGTTATGAAGTTTTGAATAAACGGCCACCTAATTTAACTGGCTTCGAACCTTTTGGAGTACCATGCACTTTAATGAAAATAAAACATCAACCTAAGTTTGGTGAAAAGGCTAACGAATGATACTTCCTAGGTTATGTGCCGAACTCGCCAAACAAACGGGTTTTTAATAAATCTTATGGTACAGTGGAGATTGTGTATAATATTGATGTTACAAGTTATACACATGAACCCCAAAAGGGTCCGGAATGGCTATTTGATTATGATAAATTATTTGAGTCATTTAACATTCCTTTTGATGGAAATGCAGGTACAATCGAACAGGACATGGCGTCATTAAATCTGAATGACGTGGGTCAAAGTTTTCCGAGGACCACCTTTCCATCAACATCCGAGCCTACATCAACTGAAGATAGATCTCCAGAAGTTAATGATTCTGAAATGCCTACAAACGAAGTTCAGACAACAAGTCCTAACTCTGAAGACAGTGTCCATGAGGAAGAGAATGTGGAGTCTGAAGTCGTTCCCCTGTTAGGAGAGATAAGATCAAATTTGGGAGAAAATCTTAGAGTTGACGAGATAGAAACATCTAGGATCAACAAGAATCACCCTATTGAGAGTATCATAGGAAGTCCTAGTGCTGGTGTGAGGACTAGGAGTAGTGTGAATAACAACACAGTGTTGTTGTCGATGATAAATGACTCCGAGGTCTTTCATACCTGCCTCTACTCATGTTTCATCTCACAAGTAGAGCCGAAAAATGTGCAGATGGCACTAAAAGACAACTCTTGGGTTGAAGCGATGCAGGAAGAACTATCACAGTTTAGGAAACTAGAAGTGTGGGAGTTAGTTCCGTTACCTCGAGCAGAAGTTGCAATAGGAACCAAATGGGTTTTTAAGTGCAAGAGAGATGATCGGGGTATAGTCACTCGCAACAAAGCAAGGTTAGTTGTAAAGGGTTTCAACCAAGAGGAAGGAGTCGATTACAATGAAGTGTCCGCGCCAGTGGCAAGGTTGGAAGAAATTCGGTTGTTTCTGGCTTTTGCTTCCTTCAAAGGTTATAAGGTTTATCAGCTAGATGTTAAGAGCGCTTTCCTTTATGGGAAAGTAAAGGAGCTGGTGTATGTGGAACAGCCGCCTGGGTTTACTGATCCGATATATCCAGACAGAGTATACCGGTTAGATAAGGCTTTGTATGGGTTGCATCAAGCACCAAGGGCATGGTATGAGACTCTATCAAACCATCTTTTAGAAAACGGGTTTATGAGAGGGAGGATAGACAGTACGCTGTTCGTGAAGCGAAAAGGTGAACATTTCATCTTGGTACAAGTGTACGTCGATGATATAATTTTCGGGTCATCAGACGAGCAGATGTGCACAGATTTTGAAAAGGTTATGAAGTCGAAGTTTGAGATGAGTGCGATGGGTGAGTTAAACTTCTTTCTGGGTTTGCAAAAACTATCAGAAGGGAGGGACGTTCTGCAAGATTTGAGAGGTTAATCTAAGAGTTGGTAGAAGCGTTGTGATTCAAATAAGCTTATATCCTCTGTCTCATAGGAAATGTACTAAGTCAGTCTTCAAACCGGTGAGGACAGCGAATCTGGAGAGGAAGTCATGGATATCAAAGAAGAAAAGGTAAGTTCGGAATTCATTGAGTAATGAATATGAACTAGAAGCTATTGTCAAGGGGGAGCTGTCTAGTTTCGGTATTCATAGTCTCAGAATCTGATAGTCCATTACGATCAATGAACAACAACTAGAAGCTATCGTCAAGGGGGAGTCTGTTGGTACATCCGGTGTGACGACAGCAGTCTAGTTTTGTTATTGATATCATGATTGTTTGTATGTTTGAACTTGGTGTAATGTATTACAAGAAGTTCAAACATAAAGTTCAAAGATAATATCAAACATAAGTTTGATAGTTGAAGTTCGAATTTGAGGAAAATTCGAATTTGTCTTTGAGGTAGATTCGAATTTGTCAAGTGGACAAATTCGAAAGGGCCTTGGGCCTGATTCGAATTTGTCCTAGACAAACTCGAATCTGTCAGTATAATTAAGGGTTAACTCGATTAATCGAAGGAAGATCTTTGACGGCTCAGAGGTTCTGTCGAACTTGAGAGCAAAAAGACCTTTGGCAGAGAAGACTTTTGCAAAATTTGTCAGACGATTAAGCAAAAGGCGATCTCGAGTTTACTAGTAATCAGAGAGTGTTTTCGAAGAGAATCATCGTGTGGGTACGTTCGTAGTCGTTCGTATAGCATCTTGGAAATCTCCGTGTTTCGTGCTTGTGATCTTCCCGTCAAGCCGCTAACGAGGATTCCGCACTCGTTGGACGGTGTCACGTCTAGATAGATCCGTGAGTTCAAGACATTACAAGTATATAAACCAAAATTTATTACTTAAAAGTCATTATCACACAATTAAGATTTTCACACCCTCTCTCTCTCCTTTCTCTCTCTACATACGGCTATCATCAAGAATTCATCAAAATTGTTCATAAATTGCAATTAAGTGAAGAATTAATCCAAGAAGGAGTTACAAGAAGTATTCAACAACAATAATTTGCAAGAATTTGAGGTAATACTTGATTAAAATTTGAAACTTTGTGAATATTGTTTCGGTTTTCTGAAAAACCGAAAACTAGGATTGTAAACATGGAATTTAATGGTTGCATGTTTAAGTTTTTAGTAGATAATCATGTGTGTAAGTTAATGGAAGCTTTAGAAACAAAAATCGTGGATTGGATCATCCAATTAAAAAGAAAATCTGAATTTTTATAAAAATATTGTGTTCTTGAAGTTTTCTACCTATTTTGGATGATTTTGATCTAATAAAGGTGTTTTTGATAGGGAAAATTATGTAAAAACACTCTAATAATAATAATATAACTTTATTTAAAGTTTCATGTTAATTATAAATGGGTTTAGTGAATTTTGATAAAAACCGTATGAATATAATATGAACACCAAGAACAAAAATCTGGAAAAATTGCAAGTTAAGGATCCGAATTCGGACGAAGTAACCAGTTCAGATCCATTTCGGATCCCAATTCGGACGGCTTGGTTTGAATACCCAAATTCGGATAAACTAATTTCGGATGAAACCTATTTCAGATGAAGCTTAATTTGGATCCATTTCGGATCCTATGTTCTGGATAGGCCCGAATTCGGTTGCTGTAATTATTTTGGACCACCTTGAATTCGGTTGAAGCCTAGTCCGGATGTCCCAATTCGGACAACCTAGTTCGGATGCCACTTCGGATGGTCCATTTTGGATTGGTCCGAATCCATATGCCTAACTCCGGATAAGTCCGAATCCGGATGTTCTAATTTGATATATTAAAATAAATGATATCATACAATACCCATGAATTTATGATGAAAGATTATGAATAAAGCAACATGATATATATATATATATATATATATATATATATATATATATATATATATATATATATATATATATATATATATATATATATATATATATATATATATATATATATATATATATATATATATATATATATATATATATATATATATATCTATATATATATATATATATATTTATATATATCTTTTGAGAAATTAAAGAAACAAAGAAAATGAACGAAATGATTGATGAGTTATCAGTTATCAGAATCAGAGTAAATAGAGATTTTTGAAGCTAAAAGCTAATGATATGATATTATATTATTCTGGACAGGTTCAGTTAAATTCTGAACAAAGATCTAAAGATTTAAAGATATTGAAAGCGGGTCAAAGATTTTAAAAAAGAAAAGTCAGAGCTCCGATTAAAGATAAAATCTTGAGATAACTCAGGTGGTGGGTTTTATATCTGCTTGATAAAGACCCCAGAACCAGTGAGTTATAGATATTCAGCTTTACATGCGAGATTTCCGGTTGAGACATATTGTTGATGATAGATTAATTTGACATTCATATATGATCAGCTAGATTGTGACCTACGCTCACCATGGTTCGGTGATGCCCTGTGGATCATGATAGCTATTTGATTTATCATTTCGCATGACATTGAATTTACAGTTCATTTCAGATATTACTATGAGATTATTGCTATCATGACATTGATGACTTATGCTTTCACTATTGCTCGCACCTTTGACATATCGATTCAGCTTAGAATGATTAGCCTTGACGGTCTATTGTTCTAGACCATGCTATCTCACCACTTCTATTGAACTTGGTAATGATACTCCGATGTTCCGCCATGTTGATTTATTGGTAGCTAGCCCAGTATGTGGCTGATCCCCACAATTAAAGCGTGAGCGTGGCTTGAACATCATCCGACTTTATGACTACTATGTCTCAATCATGAGTGGCTGTAGCGGCAGTCAAGACATATCACGCTAGACCCATGATCCGCTTGATTAATGCATGTAATCTGAAAATCTATATTCTCACTAAGCATTGCTTATAGTTGTTGTTTGACCTTTTTACAGGAAAAGATAAAGGAAAGTCATCTGTCGGACCTAGTTCTTAGGTCTTACAAGAATCAAGTGTAGTTTTCATAGACCTCTACTCAGCAAACCCTTTTGGTACTGATTGGAAGATGATAATGTGGTGGTCTGGGTAGATTTATCTTGATTGTATGATGACATGAATTAGATTAGACTTGTGCCCTTTATAAGTTTAATTTGAAAATTGTAATTCTGAACTAAAACTTTTTAAACTTAATCCTAAATGTTTGTACTTGTAATTTCAATTCCGCAATATAATTACTCTATCTTAGTTATGATTGATATCGTGTTGCATGATGTGGGACCTAGACTCTGAGGACTGCCCTGTGAGGGGTGGTCTTCACAGATCATGTGGACTTATTTTGTAATAATTATTTAGTTAATGTTTAGTCTTGTATTGATTTCCTTGTTAGTTTATTTCTATGTAAAAGTTCAAGGGCCATTTGTGACTACCCTTGAAAGATAATTAAAGGAGCCTACACATAGCCTCCAGGGTTGTAATTTGTTTCACACGGTTGGAATTAAAGAAATAGATCAGCCGCCTTTTGCAAATATTCTCCAACATTCTCTTTGTTTCTTCATCATTTCATAATCATTGAGTCTTGATTCTTTTTGTGAGTGATATAAAAAACATTTATGTGTTGATTTGATCTGCGAATACATTACAACATCCTTGATCAAATCGAATGAAACATAACGTTTCTCGGTTTACTCTTTGATCAACTCGAATGACTTCTTTGTAAAACTCAAATGACACTTTGAACTTAGTTTTGTCCGAGTTTTATCATTTTTCAACAAAAACAAGATCAGATTCAAACTTTTTCAACAAAAATCCATGAATTGACCTCAAAATTATATCGAAGGTTCGTTTTAATAGTTTTTGCTTATTGTTGTTGTTTGACCTTTTTACAGGAAAAGATAAAGGAAAGTCATCTGCCGGACCTAGTTCTTAGGTCTTACAAGAATCAAGTGAAGTTTTCATAGAACTCTACTCAGCAAACCCTTCTGGTACTGATTGGAAGATGATATTGTGGTGGTCTGGGTATTAGATTAGACATGTGCCCTTTATAAGTTTTATTTGAAAATTGTAATTCTGAACTAAAACTGTATTAAACTTAATCCTAATTGTTTGTACTTGTAATTTCAATTCCGTAATATAATTACTCTATCTTAGTTATGATTGATATCATGTTGCATGATGTGGGACCTAGACTCTGAGGACTGCCCCTTGAGGGGTGGTCTTCACAGGATGGTATTAGAGAAATAATTTGAGTGAATCAAGTATTACGTGAGTAATACTTGGTCTCAAACTGAAGCAATACATATGTATCAATCATTTAGGTGGTTTGAACTGAGATAGGATGTACAGACTGTTAGGATGGGAAAAAGGGTACATAGATCTAAGTCTATAAAATGATAGTTAAATGATTTTAATTTTCAGTAAAGATGTCAGGATCAGGTGACATTCCCAATAACATGACTCCCCAACAGATGTTTGAAATGGTACAACAACTATTAGCCCAACACTCAGAACAACAAAACAAGAATATGCAAGAATAGCTTCAGGCTAGAGTTGAGGCCGAAGCAAAAAGACGTGCTGATAAAAAGAATAAGAGAAAAGATAAACACGTCCAGAACGAAGAAACTGATTCTAATAACTCTACCCCTAATGCTCAAATTGAACAGCCGAAAGGCTGTAAGTTCAAAGATTTCAAAGCTAGCGGTGCCCTGAACTTTGAGGGTACAGTTAATCCAATTCAGGCGATGGATTGGATTAGTCACACTGAAGAAATCTTCAGGATATCTGATTGCCTAGAATCAAAGAAAGTCAGTTATGCTTCTGCTTTGTTCGTTGGTGCTGCCCGTGCTTGGTGAAAGACTCAGAGAAGTATATACGGAGAAGAGGTTATTCAGACTCTAGAATGAGACCAGTTCCTTGACATGTTTAACGCGAAATATTGTCCTGTTGATCAACGAGACAAGATGGAGGTTCAACTGATGCAATTAATTCAGGGAACCAAATCTGTAGATGAATATGAACATGAATTCTCGCGACTCTGTGGCTATTCTTCGTATCAAGTAGCCACTAAAGAAAGAAAGATGAATCGATTTCGTGGAGGGCTTAACCCGAGATACCGACATCCAATGAGCGCGATGAAGTATAAGACTTATCTGGAAATGGTTGAAGCGGCAAGGCAAATTGAGAGGGGATACTTAAAGTATGGAGATTAACTCTATGCTCCATCGATGAACCCCAAAAAATCAAAGATTCGGCAGATTTTTCAAGCCAAACAAGTCCCAGCAACCTCAGCAATATAGTTCGCCTCAGAAAGCTCAAGCCTATTCTCTCACGAACGAACCACGATTTTTCAAGAGATACAGAAAATCGCATATGGGATTATGTAATCTGGATGACGTCACATGCTTTGCATGTAGCAGAATTGGCCACAGCAGTGAAGAATGCCCTCAGCGAGGACTTGGATGTGCAAAGTGTGAAAAGCGCGGACACTTTATGTATCAGTGTCGTAGTGGACAACGAGGCCAATCGCAATCATCAGCTGGAGGTTCTACGATGAAAAGCTCAGCTGCAACTCCAACTGCAAGGACTCGTGCATTTCATATAACAGCCGAGGAAGCAAAGGAAACTCCTGACGTGGTTACCGGTACGTTTCTGTTAAATTCGATGCCTGCTCGTGTATTATTCGATTCCGGTGCTAGTCGTTCCTTCATATCGACTTCTTTTGCACAAAGTCTATCTGAATCTTCATCGAAGCTTTCTGTCATACTTGATATTGAGACGACCAGTAACAGTTACATTATGGCAGATTCCGTTTACCGAAATTGCACTCTACTTGTCAACGATATTGTGTTTAACCTCGATCTCATTCCAATTCTGTTGAAAGAGTTTGATGTCATTATCGGCATGGATTGGTTAACGAACAACGAAGCTACAATCGTCTGCAACCGCCGAATCATCAGGATCAAGTCTTCAGACAGCCGAGTGTTAGAAATAAAAGGCGACAAGCGAAAAGGTGCTCACTGCTTCATTTCTGTTGAGAAAGTGCGTATATATCTGTCTAAGGGTCACGAATCCTACTTGTGTTTTGTCTCATCTGAAACTGTCTCTGAAGATAACAAGAAATTCGTTTTTGATATTCCGATCGTCTGCGAGTTCCCAGACGTATTCCCAGATGATATCTCTGGAGTGCCACCGGAACGTCAAGTTGAATTCGGCATTGACTTAGTTCCTGGTGTGGCTCAAATTGCTAAAGCTCCCTACAGACTTGCGCCTGCAGAGATGCAGGAAATGTCAAAGCAATTGCAAGATCTATTAGAAAAGGGATTTTTCGGACCTAGTTCATCTCCGTGGGGTGCACCTGTCTTATTTGTTAAAAAGAAAGACGGAACTCTCCGTATGTGCATCGATTATCGTGAGTTGAACAAAGTCACCATCAAGAATAAGTATCCTCTACCCAGAATCGATGATTTATTTGATTAGCTCCAGGGAGCAAGTTATTTCTCCAAAATTGATCTTCGTTCTGGGTATCATCAATTGAAAATAAGAGATGAGGATATTTCGAAAACAGCCTTCTGAACAAGATATGGTCACTACGAATTTCTCGTAATGCCGTTTGGTTTAACGAATGCACCAGCAGCGTTCTTGGATCTCATGAATCGCGTGTGCAGATCGATGCTGGATAAGTCAGTTATCGTATTCATAGACGATATTCTGATTTACTCCAAAACGGAGGCTGATCATATTGTTCATCTGCGACAATTGCTAGAGTTATTAAGAAAAGAAAGACTCTACGCAAAATTCTCGAAATGCGAATTCTGGCTAAGACAGGTATAATTTATATTTATATATATATATATATATATATATATATATATATATATATATATATATATATATATATATATATATATATATATATGTCTTAAGCTATTTCCTAAACGTTCCTTGTTTCAAACAAAAACTTGACATCCTACTTTGATTACCTTATAGATCCAATTCCTTGGCCATGTTGTATCTGGCGAAGGAATCTCAGTTGATCCTTCCAAAGTCGAGGCCGTTCAGAAATGGCAAACGCCTCGCAATGCCTCTGAAATTAGAAGTTTCCATGGATTGGCCGGTTACTATCGGCGATTCATTAAGGATTTCTCAAAGATTGTTGTGCCGCTCACAATGTTAACACGAAAGAATACACCTTTTGTATGGGGTGAAAAATAGCAAAAGGCATTCGAAACTCTGAAGCAGACGCTGATTCAAGCGCCAATCGTAGCCTTACCAGAAGGTAGTGATGACTTTGTTGTTTATAGCGATGCATCTGGTACTGGCTTAGGTTGTGTCCTCATGCAAAGGGGAAAATTCATTGTCTACGCTTCAAGGCAATTGAAAGACTATGAGAAAAGCGCACCAACTCATGATCTTGAGTTGGCTGTTGTTACCTTTACACTGAAAATCTGGCGTCATTATCTCTATGGGACTTGGTGTCAGCTTTACACCGGTCATAAAAGTCTCAAGCATCTATTTACTCAAAAGGATCTGAACATGAAACAGCGTTGGTCCTTGGAACTCATCAAGGACTATGATTGCGAGATCCTATATCATCCCGGCAAAGCCAATGTGGTCGTGGATGCTTTGAGTAGAAAAGTCTACCGGAAAAGTGTTGCTATGCCCTGACTCCTATTGTATTCTCTTCTGATCTTATCGAAGACATCAAATCTGCCCAAGTTGAAGCATTGAAAGAAGAGAATATCTGTTCTGAAAATCTAAAAGGGCAATTACAATTCTTATCTATGAATCATTTGGGACTTCAATGTCTCAAGGGAAACCGAATCTGGATTCTTAAATATGGTTCAATCCGCAACACTCTTCTATCTGAAGCCCATCAGTCCAAGTTATCTATTCATCCTGGCAGCTCAAAGATGTATTTCGATTTGAAAGTTGATTATTGGTGGCCAGGAATGAAGAAGGACATCAGTCAATATGTTGAAAGCTGCAGAGTATGTCAAATGGTTAAGGCAGAACATTAGAAACCCTTTGGGGATATGCAACCACTACCAGTTCCTGAGTGGAAGTGGGAGCATATAACCATGGATTTTGTCACCAAATTTCCTAAAACCAAGAGACAGCACGAGTCTATTTGGGTAGTCGTGGATCGATTAACGAAGTCAGCTCATTTCATACCGATGAAAGAGACTGATTCTCTTGATAAATTGGCACAGATATACATCACAGAAGTTAATTCTCGTCACGGTGTGCCGAAATCTATTGTCTCTGATCGTGATAGTCGTTTCACTTCGAGATTCTGGAAAGCGCTGCAAGAGGGATTTAATGGTTGCATGTTTAAGTTTTTAGTAGATAATCATGGGATTTAATGGTTGCATGTTTAAGTTTTTAGTAGATAATCATGTGTGTAAGTTAATGGAAGCTTTAGAAACAAAAATCATGGATTGGATCATCTAATTAAAAATAAAATCTGAATTTTTATAAAAATATTGTGTTCTTGAAGTTTTCTACCTATTTTGGATGATTTTGATCTAATAAAGGTGTTTTTGATAGAGAAAATTATGTAAAAACACTCTAATAATGATAATATGACTTTATTTAAAGTTGCATGTTAATTATAAATGGGTTTAGTGAATTTTGATAAAAATCCGTATGAATATAAGATGAACACCAAGAACAAAAATCTGGAAAAATTGCAAGTTAAGGATCCGAATTCGGTTAGGACCGAATTCGGATGAAGTAACCAGTTCGGGTCCCAATTCGGACGGCTTGGTTTGAATACCCAAATTCGGATAAACTAATTTCGGATGAAACCTATTTCGGATGAAGCTTAATTTGGATCCATTTCGGATCCTATGTTTAGGATAGGCCCGAATTCGGTTGTTGTAATTATTTTGGACCACCTTGACGGATGTCCCAATTTGGACAACCTAGTTCGGATGCCACTTCAGATGGTCCATTTTGGATTGGTCCGAATCCGGATGCCTAAATCCGGATAAGTCCGAATCCGGATGATCCGAATCCGGATGTTCTAATTTGATATATTAAAATAAATGATATCATACAATACCCATGAATTTATGATGAAAGATTATGAATAAAGCAACATGATATATATATATATATATATATATATATATATATATATATATATATATATATATATATATCTTTTGTGAATTTAAAGAAACAAAGAAAATGAACGAAATGATTGATGAGTTATCAGTTATCAGAATCAGATTAAATAGAGATTTTTAAAGCTAAAAGCTAATGATATTGTAGGTCCCGAAAGGTTTCCCAAGTATATAGCCTTAAGCTGTAGAGGGGGGGGGGGTGAATACAGCAATTTAAAAACTACACACTCTTTTCTCAATGTTTGTATGTATTATCAACATAAGTTAATTACAAACAAGCTTGAATGCGGAAAGGTTCAAGCTGAGATGACAGATACAACAGTATGTTAACTAATCTAAGACAGACTTAAACTAGTTACAATGAATACACTCACTAAGAATCACTCACTGTGTTTACAAGACTCAGAGAAACAGCTTGAATAAGAACAGCTTGGACACAAAGCACTGTTTTATTCAAGCAGACTTGCATGCATGAAAGACACACTTGAATGCACGTTCACTCTTGGCTTTAGCACTTAGCTTTTTCGGCTTTTTTTTCCAATCCTTGGAAGTTTCCTTTTATACTCACTCAGAGGATCTAAGAGAAGCTTCTTCATTGGACAAAAGAAAAAGTGGAAAGTCTTGATAAAAAGACAACATAAACTTTTCTGCACATTCTGAAAAGCAGACTTGTCTTCATGTGGGCAGAACTTTTGTCTTTTTTTTTTGTCTACTGTTGCATTAGCTTTAACTAAATAAGGAATGTCAACTTTGCGTCTTTCTTCCTTTGTTAAGGCCTATTTTGATATAAGAAAAGGTATGTCACCCTTTTTCAAATATCCTTTTGTCTTCATGTGACAGAACAGCTTAAGCAGGCTGAGCAGTTCTGTTTTCCACTTTGTCTTCGACTTTGTAAACTGATCTTGTAGCCAAAAACAATACATGAGGACTTGGAAACATATTCCATAAAGTGTTTCAACATGTTCACAAAGTACAGAAAACTTGTAAACTGCCCAAGCTGCTCACCAGTGTAGAGCAGCGTAGACAGTTTATGTCAAGCCTGTTCAGCAGACTGAACAGCTTGGACAAATTGTCTTTGTTGCAACACATGCAACATATAGAACAGCTTTGGGCTGATATTGCAAATCCTTTTCAGGTTTCAATAAGGCATATAACAGGCCTTAAATTCAACCTTCAAATGCATCAACAGGATTGATTAAGAATCTCCCCCTCAGATGCAGAACAGGTTTGACTGAGGCCTTTTTGTGCCTAAAAATCTCCCCCTATTTGCAATAACCAGTCTAAGCTAGCCTAATCAAAAATCACCATATATCTTTACAGTACATTTGCTGAAATAAAATTACAACATCAAAGTAAAGTAAAAGATCAGTTTATATATACAAATATTGTTGATTACATAAAACAACATATGTTTTTACAAAAGTACAACTGATGTAATGATGTATATTACAACTAATGTATAAGAAAAATTACAACTTATGTAAGTAAAGTACAACTAATGTACAACAGGTTTTGGACTGTTTGTGTTGGGAGCAGATAATGGTAAGCCTGTCCAACTGATGGACAGCTTCCATTCTTCACCTACCCAGATGGTAGATGGACTTTACTATAGTGGAGGAGGACCTTCAAACATCTTTTCAACTCAAAGTATTTGTGCATGGGAAGACCCATTTCTTTAGCCCTGGCTTTGTGAAATTTAATCTCTGCTGCTTTCTGCTGTTCGGGATCCACTGCTGCCTTTTCTTTTCCTTTAGCTGCTGTAGTGATAGCAGGTTCAGGACTTTCCTCCTCTTCTTCTTCTTCTTGTAGAATCAGATGCCTCCTTCTGCTGCTTAGCCTGTCCTCAGGAATGAATTCCTCCCCCTTAGACTGAGCAGGGTTTGGAGATTCAACAAGGTCTAATGACACAGAATTGGATAGGGAACCAATTACAGTGTTCAAGCTGGCCAATATGGCAGGAAGGGTAGAATTGCAAGAAGTGAGGAGAGATGACAGCTGTTGAGATATAGCTGCCATTGAGGACACAGAGTCCTGTTGGAGTGAAAGAATAGAGGAAAGGGAAGTAGAGACATTTTGCAGCTGTGCAGTGAGTGCAAGCAGCTGTGGAGAGTTGTCAGGTTGTGGAGTGGCTAGGAAAGAATCCTTGAACATATCAAAGAATCCCTTAAGCTGTTCAGACACAGAGCCTGAAATGAGAGAAGGTAGAGAGAACATGGAAGATTCTAAAGAACTAACTTTGTTGGTCAGCAGTGTAAGCTGATCCTTCAAAGGGAGGTCTTTAGGAGGTGGAGGTGTATGGGTGGACTGTTTAGAGTGGGTTGAGGGAGATGAAGAGGATGAGGCTGGTGTATGAGCATGGGATGGAGAGGGAAGAGGAACATTTGAGAGAAGCTCCATAGCCTGGGCAAAGGTAATGTGGCCCAGCTTGGAGGGGTCAAAGGTTCCCTCAGTAGTGGCAGTAGCTGCATCATCAGGAGAATGGGTTGATGTTGGGGGCCTTTTAGATGCTGCTTGTGTTGCAACACCTTCATTAAGGCCAGTGGTTGTTCCCTCTGCAGTGCCTTGGTGTAAAAGCACCTCATCATGGGGAGATGGGATATGCATTTCAACATCAGCAGTGGTAAATTCTGTTGATGGAATTTGCACAGAAGGGGCAGCCTCACCCAAGGGATGGTATGTTCCCTGAGGTTCATCAGCTTGAGTTGTTGGTCCCTCAGCAGTTGTTTGCTGTTGAACAGTTGTATCATAGGGAACAGAAGTTTGAGGCTGATCTGCTGATTGGTCTAAACCAGCAGGGTGGACACCTTGTGCAGACTCAGGGTATAAAGAAGTTTGAGGTGGAGACAGTGTGGACTCAGTATGGAGTGGAGAGGACTCCTGTCTTTCAATATTCTCACCCTGTTGGGAGGCTGGAATAGTTGAGGTGGCTATCTCCGTTTGTACAACTGGTTCCTATTGGGAGGAATCAGAGGGTCTAGGCTGACTCTGGGTGGACTCAGGTTGGAGTGAAGCAGGCTCCAATTGTGCTGAACCTTCTCCCAAAATAGGAGAGGCAGCAGGGGTAGCTTCTCTTACAACTGAACCCTGTTGAGAGGGAACAGATGAGCTGGTTGTGTGGGCTGGTTTCTTTTTGGCGAGTGATTTGCAATGGTATTGGATGGATGAAGTGGGAGATTGTGGAGAGGTGATGGGTTCTGTTTGGACAGGGTGTGAGACTGGGTCAGGAACAGTTGGGTTGGCCTGTTCCATGGTCTCAGGTGCCATAGAGGCACCAGCCACAAAGGCTTTAGGTTCAACAGATGAACCAGGGTGAGGAGCCTGCTCCCCCTCAGCCACAGAGGCTAAGGGAGCAGACTCAGACTGAGCTGTTTTGGCCTTCTTGTGGACAGGCCTAGCTTCAGTGGTTGCCATGGTCCTTTTAACAAGCTTGGACCTGGCTTTGGATTTTGCCTTGGGAGCAACTTTGGGAGCAACCCTCACATTAGAAGGTCCTTCCACTAACCCCAGTGACCTCCTCATTGGAGTAGATAGAGTAGGCTCATTGGGTAGAACAGGTGTATAGAAAAGTCTATTCCCTATGACAGGGAATGCAGCAGTCTTAAGTAAAGGCGGAGAATTATATAGATGCTCACCACAATGATTCTTGAAGATGAGGCTCAGAAACCTTGGATACCGAACAGCAGCTGGACGGTTTTCTTGTTGTACCAGGCCCCTCAAATTCAGAAAAATCCATTTGGCCATGTCGATTGTTGTCCCATCCACCAGCTGTAGAACAATGGGGACTTCATCACGGCTTAGTTGGTCAAATGAACCAACCTTACTTCCGAAGCACATCACCACCGAGGCAAATAGAAAACTGTAGGTCGGAGACAGATCCTTCCTAAACAATGTTGCTTCGATTTTGGGTTCTGCCACACCACAGAAGCGTAGCAGATTGCCCATTTGATCATCTTCAGGTTGAGGCATGTCATATGATTCAGCAGTTGGCAGATGAAGTACCTCCCTGAGAAGATCAGTCGTTATCTCAATGGTTTGTGTCCCATTGAGAATAGTGCCCTTAATGACTTTGGTGTCCAGGTTGTAGGCACAAGTGTACCAATACTCGTACACCATCTCCTGGTACAGGACACCAGGAGTGGCAGTCATAGCGTAGTTCAACGGATGAACTTTGAGAAACTCCACCATTTGTTCATAACCCTTCCCCACATAGTTTTTGGGAATGGTTAGGTTAGCAATGTAGTTGGTGTGTTTGATGGTCAGCATTGTGGTAACTGATGAGTGTTTAACAACATCATCACCAACGAACACTGAAAGAAAGGGATTGTTTCTTTGAGCCATTTGTGAAGGTTTGGGTATTTTGAGAAGCAGAAGACACTTAGTCGATTTAGGGTTCTTGAAGATTTCTGGAAATAGTGAGGAAGACGAAGATGAAACAGTAGGGGTTATTTATAGGATTTGAATGTGAGTGTGTATGAGAGAGAAACGTTTGGGCAGTTGATTTGAAAAAGTCGTTAACGGAAAACGGAACGGTTGTCCTTGTCAGACCGTTTGTCAGACCACTTGAGCCCTTTTTAATTACTAACACACGTTACACACATTATCCGCAGTAATTAAGTTAAATAAAAACAGAAATTAAGTAACTTAATTGTGAAGAAAGGTAGTTAAAACTATTGCTCTAAGCTGTTGGTCAAACCTGTGATGAGTAGGGTCATCACAGGCTGTTCATTCTTCAAGTTGTTCACTCTTCACACTGTGCTTTCAACCTGTGTTCTAATTTAAGATCAGGTTGTGTTCAATAGCTGAACAGGTTACAAGACAATGTCTTGTAGATCAGTGTGAAGGAGTGAGCAGGGTGGAGAATGGACCATCAGAGCAGGCTGGACGTATAAACTGTTATTGTTCAGCCTGTTGTATGCTCAAGCTGTTCAGGTTTTTCAGAAAAATGGCTAAGTACAAGCAGTGTGAGACATACAAAGTCTTAGACCTTTGAGGACACTTAGTCACTCTTGTTTAACATGCCCAGCTTACTGACAAGGTAATTAAACCTGGTTTCATCAAGAGGTTTGGTGAAAATGTCTGCAAGCTGTTCATTAGTGGAAATAAAGCTTACCTCCACATTACCTTTCTGAATGTGATCCCTGATGAAGTGATGTCTGACCTCAATATGCTTTGTTCTTGAATGAAATACTGGATTGTTGGAAATGGCTATGGCACTTGTGTTATCACACAGAATAGGAGTTTTCCTATACACCAGTCCATAGTCTTCAAGCTGATGCTGCATCCACAGAATCTGCCCACAGCAGCTTCCAGCAGCAATGTACTCAGCTTCAGCAGTAGAAGTAGACACTGAGTTCTGCTTCTTGCTACACCAACTTATCAACTTACCACCAAGGAGTTGACATCCACCTGTTGTGCTTTTCCTATCTAGCCTGCAGCCTGCAAAATCAGAATCTGAATAACCTGTTAGTTCAAGACTTGAGTCTTTGGGATACCAAAGACCCAAACCTGATGTACCCTTCAGGTATCTGAAGATTCTTTTAACATCAGCTAGATGAGATTCCTTTGGATCAGCTTGGAACCTAGCACACAAACAGGTGGCAAACATAATATCAGGTCTACTAGCAGTTAAATATAGCAAGCTCCCAATCATACCTCTGTAAGCTGTTACTGAAACAGCTTTGCCACTGGCATCAGCATCCAATTTTACATTGGTTGCCATTGGGGTTTTAATAGGAGAACTTTGATCAAATTTAAACTTTTTCAAGAGATCTAAGGTATACTTTCTTTGATTTATAAAAATTCCAGTTGAGGTTTGTTTAACCTGTAATCCTAAGAAGAAAGTAAGTTCTCCCATCATACTCATTTCATATTTGGATTTCATGAGTAATGAAAAATTCTTGCATAACTGCTCATTGGTAGAACCAAATATTATGTCATCCACATAAATTTGAACAAGCATAATATCATACTTCACCTTCTTTATGAACAGTGTGGTACCCACTTTACCTCTGGAATACCCATTGCTCATAAGGAATTCAGTAAGAGTGTCATACCAGGCTCTAGGGGCTTGTTTGAGACCATAGAGAGCTTTGTCCAACTTATAGACAAAACCTGGATGTTGTTCATTTTCAAAACCTGGAGACTGCTTAACATAAACTTCTTCTTGCAGCTTCCCATTCAAAAATGCACTCTTCACATCCATTTGAAATACCTTAATGCTCTTATGAGCAGCGTAGGCTAGATACAAACGAATTGCTTCTAGCCTGGCCACAGGAGCGAATGTCTCATCATAGTCAATTCCTTCCTCCTGTCTATAACCCTGAGCAACTAGTTTGCCTTATTTCTAATGACATGACCTTCCTCATCCATCTTATTCCTGAAAACCCATTTAGTGCCAATTATAGTTTTACCTTTAGGAGCAGGGACCAGCTTCCATACCTTGTTTCTCTCAAACTGATTGAGTTCTTCTTGCATGGCAGTGATCCAATTGGCATCTTTTAGTGCTTCATCCACCTTCTTTGGCTCCATTAGTGAAACAAAACTAGAGAACATACAATAGTTCCCTAAGCTGTCCCACCTTGTTTGTACCCCTTTGTTGATGTCACCAATTATTTGATCATTGGAGTGACATCTGATCCACTTAGGATCATTCTTCAATGAGGATTCTCCTGAGTTATCAGCATCTTCAGCAGGTCCTGTTGAATAGTTCTCAAGATTTTCAGACACACTGTTGTCTTGAGCCTGTTCACTTGGTGAACCTGACTGACCACTATTGAACATATCAGCAGAGGAACCAGGAAAATCAGCATTGATAGGTTCAGGACATGTAGTTGCAATTAAGTCAGTACACTTATTCACACGGGGTGTATTGACATAATCATCATCATGCCCATCATGATTAACAGGTTCCACACTGGATGTCGTAGAAGCTTTTGAGTCCTCTTCACTGTTTGAATGTATGAGATCATCAAAGTTTAATTCTCCTGAAACAGATTCAGGAACAGCTTTGGTGGAAGCATTCTTGGACTCTTCAAAGGTGACATTGATAGATTCATCTATCACCTTTCTTTTGTTGTTGTACACTCTGTAGGCTTTGGAGATAGCCGAGTAGCCAACAAACACACCTTCATCAGCTTTTGGTTCAAACTTTGTCAGTTGGTCCCTTGGATTCAGAATGAAACAGGGACACCCAAACACATGGAAGTAACTGACATTTGGCTTCCTCCCTTTGAGCAGCTCATAAGAAGTCTTGTTGAACCTTTTCACCACTAAGGATCTGTTTTGTGTGAAGCAGGCAGTGTTAACAACTTCAGCCTAAAATGATGAAGGTAAACCAGATGCACACAGCATGGTTCTAGCAGCTTCAATGAGAGTTTGGTTTCTCCTTTCAGCAACTCCATTTTGTTGTGGAGTTCTTACAGCTAAAAAGTTTTGAGTGATTCCTTTCTCTTCACAGAAGTCTTCAAGAGTACTGTTTCTGAATTCAGTACCATGATCACTTCTAAGTTGCTTCACTTGGGCAGAGTTCAGCATTTCCATCTTTTTCACAAATCCAATAATTTATCTAGAAGCCTCTCCTTTGCTCTTCAGGAAGATAACCCATGTGTACCTGGAGATCTCATCAACCATTACTAGAGTGTATCTTCTTCCTCCTAGACTTGGGACATTGATAGGTCCAAACAAGTCCATGTGGATTAAGAAGAGAGGAGTATCAACAGAAAAATTATGTTTGGATTTAAAAGATGATTTCCCCTGCTTGCCTTTCTTACAAGCTGTGCAGAGTCTATCCTTAGCAAAAATTATGTTTGGATTTAAACCTGTCACTAACTTTTTCTTACAGAGTTTGTTGATGTTCTTGAAGTTCAAATGTGACAGCCTTCTGTGCCATAACCAATTTAGATCTGCATTTGTCCTTGTGAGAAAACAGGTTTCAGTTGTGGGATCAGCAGATTGCATGTCCACAACATATAAACCTTTCTTTCGTTGAGCACACAACACAACTTTGCCTTGGGGATCCAATATGTAACCCAGGTGCTCATCAAAGTTAACCTTGTAGCCAGCATCACATAGTTGACTTATGCTAACAAGGTTATGTTTCAGCCCAACCACATAGGCTACTCTTTTGAACACTGCGGCACCAGCTTTAAGAGTTCCATATCCCTCAGTGGATCCCTGTACATTGTCACCAAAGGTGACTTTTGGCCCTTTTTCAGGCCTGAGATCACTCAGCAGGTCCTTACAACCTGTCATGTGCCCTGAGCAGACACTGTCCAAGTACCAAACCTGGGATGGTTGTTTTTCCTGCAGAGTGACAAGAAGAATATTAGTCATTTTTAGGAGAACTCATCACAGAGATGAGTTCTCCTACTTCATCAACATTTGTTGATGAACTTGTGATATCAACACTAATATTTCCTATTTGAATAGTATCAGTTTGGATACCACTCTCATTGACTAAGATGTTTCCAACACTGTTTATGTTAGCAGTGGGGGAACCATCAGAGTTAGCAGGCCTCATGTCCTCTGTTTCAGGACAGTCTTTGGCCAGATGTGTCTTCATTCCACATTTATAGCATTTTCTCCTTTTAGCATTTTTGGAAGAAGATCTTTCAGAAACACATTCTGAGTTATTTCTGTTGATTTTATCAGCAGATTTAGCAAATTTATTACTATTTGATAAATCAACAGCTTGAGTGGAGGGTTCAATAGCAACAGCTTTGCCTGTCTCTTCTTTCCTCTTTTTAGGAGGACAGATGTCAAAGATAGGAAGCTTAATTGGCTTTTGAACTTCCACAGGTTTAGGAAACTTGTTCCCAAATCTCTCAGGCTGAGCAATGGCTTTGCCTTTGTCCTTCCTGAGATGTGATTGATGCTGCCTATCAACATAATCATTATTTCTGGTTTTGAAAAACTTATTCTCATTTAAAACCAGTTTACCACTATGATTAGAAAACTTATTTGAAATCACAGCAGGTTTGCCTTCAACATGAGACTTACCCTTGTTAAAAGCAGACTGCTTGCCTTTTGAAAACTTATTTTCAAAATGTTCAGCATTAAAAGGGTTAGTATGCCTTTTACCATCAGCTTCAGACCCAAAGCCTGTTTTGTCAAAAGGCTTGGTGTCCACAGGTGCAGTTTGGACATGCTTTCCTTTCTTTTGCTTGTGTGAATCAGCAGAGCACTTAGCAAGCTGATTTGATGAAGAACTCATTTCATCAGCAGCTTTTGAGCTAGGTTCACACGAGCTGTCAGTGGTTTGAGGCCTGACAAACCTGTTTGTTGAGATTAGTTTACCATTCACTTTTTGAATAAAAGTGTTTGGAAGCTCACCAAGAGTGGACAAGTCTTCTTTCAGATTATTAACCTCAACAATGGAAGCTGCTGTGTCAAGATCCCCTCCAAGATAGGCTTGGATTTGTGCAAGGATTTGCTGACTTATGCAGTGGCTGACTTTTTGTGCAGATTGGCACCAAGAGTCAACTATCTTTTGAAGCTTAGCATGTTTTATATCTGTTTCTCTCTTTTCTTCCAGTAAAATAGAGTTGATGTGTTTTAATTCATCAAGCTCAGTTTCCAACTTATGGAAACTGTCCAGTCTACTGGATTTTGTTTCAAGATCAGTTTTAAGCTTAGAGATTTCAGATAATAAAACAGTATGCTTCTCAACAGCAGCTTCCAGATCAACAAGCATATATTCAAACATTTTAACTTTTTCTTCAGAACTGTAATCCATAAAATTTTGTACCTTATACATCATTGTAGGGTTCCAGTTCTCCAAGCTGCTAAAAACTTCAGCTTCAGCCAGATCCTGTTTGAAGTTGCTTGTTGATGGGACATCAGTGTTGGCCATCAGACAGTGATTGTCTTCTTCATCAGATGATGAATCAGACTCCTCCCAGTCACAAGTCTCTGCCATGAGTCCCTTTTGCCGGTTGGAAACCACTGAGTTTTCCAACTTCCTTAGCTTAGCCATAGTCATAAGGTACTTAACCCTATAGCCAACATCCCTATTTGTCTTGTGTGGTTTAGATGACTGACCAACAGCTTTTGACACACAGTCAGCAGCTATATGGCCAGGTTTGCCACATTTGAAGCACTCAGCTTTGGTCATATCAAATGCCTTCTTTTTAACAGCACTTGAGCTTCCCTGCAGCATGTTTCTTCCAAACCTTTTCTTGTTGAACCTTTTGACAAGCATGGCTATCATTTGCTCATCATCCAGTTCAGCAAGATCTGCATTGTCTTCCTCATTAGACACTTCCTCCTTATCATCAGCCTGTTGATCAGGTTGAGTGAACACATCACCCACCTGACTTATAGGTTGTCTCACACTGGCCA
Organism: Centrapalus pauciflorus; assembly: GCA_020465985.1. NCBI lineage: Eukaryota > Viridiplantae > Streptophyta > Magnoliopsida > Asterales > Asteraceae > Centrapalus > Centrapalus pauciflorus. The sequence goes on from JAANYP010002843.1 coordinate 395,356, forward strand.
CAAAGGTTGCACCTCTCTTAGACATTTCCAAGGCATTTCTCTTCTGTTTCCTTGATTGCTCATCATTCAGTAATGATCCATACAAGTTGACAAGATTCATACTTCTGATGGTACCTGAATTTCTTAAGATTGTAGAAAAATAATTCCATTCTTCAGGCAGGATGTCTAAGAATTTGTTCACCAGAGTCAGGTTGTCCTTGGTGATCCCAACAGCTTTGAGATCATTAACAAGAGCAGTAAACCTGGTGTAGGTTTCTGTGAGAGTCTCCTTTGGTTTTGTAAAGAAGAGTTCATACTGTCTAACAAGATTGTTGATCATGTTATCCAGTGTGATTGTGGGTCCATCATAGACGGTACACAAAGTATCCCACATCTCCTTTGCAGTCTTCATTTTCTCAACCTGTTTGAACACATCGTCAGGCAGAGAGATAACCAGGTTATTCCTGGCCTTTGCATCAAGAGCCACCAGTCTTTTGTCTTTATCAGACGATTGAGCTTTTGCTTTCTCAAATGTTCTGATTTCAGGAGCAGCTCCTTCAACAGCATGAGTTATGGTTGTAACAGAGGTTGGCACATAGGGACCCTCCATTACAATCTCTGGTAGTTGCACATCCAGAATCTCTAAGTAGAGCATCATTCTGCTTTTCCAACCAGAGAATTTCTGATGATTGAACTTTGGAGGTTTGCCCATTGAGCCATTGTCATAGTATGAGGAACTTGCAGTACTGTTGTCCATGGAAATTTTGGGAGAATGAGAGATCTAGAATGACACACATCTAAACCGCTCTGATACCACTTGTAGGTCCCGAAAGGTTTCCCAAGTATATAGCCTTAAGCTGTAAAGGGGGGGTGAATACAGCAATTTAAAAACTACACACTCTTTTCTCAATGTTTGTATGTATTATCAACAAAATTTAATTACAAACAAGCTTGAATGTAGAAAGGTTCAAGCTGAGATGATAGATACAATAGTATGTTAACTAATCTAAGACAGACTTAAACTAGTTACAATGAATACACTCACTAAGAATCACTCACTGTGTTTACAAGACTCAGAGAAACAGCTTGAATAAGAACAACTTGGACACAAAGCACTGTTTTATTCAAGCAGACTTACATGCATGAAAGACACACTTGAATGCACGTTCACTCTTGGCTTTAGCACTTAGCTTTTTCGGCTTTTTTTTTCAATCCTTGGAAGTTTCCTTCTGTACTCACTCAGAGGATCTAAGAGAACCTTCTTCATTGGACAAAAGAAAAAGTGGAAAGTCTTGATGAAAAGACAACATAAACTTTTCTGCACATTCTGAAAAGCAGACTTGTCTTCATATGGGCAGAACTTTTGTCTTTTCTTTTTGTCTACTGTTGCATTAGCTTTAACTAAATAAGGAATGTCAACTTTGCGTCTTTCTTCCTTTGTTAAGGCCTATTTTGATATAAGAAAAGGTCTGTTACCCTTTTTCAAATATCCTTTTGTCTTCATGTGACAGAACAGCTTGAGCAGGCTGAGCAGTTCTGTTTTCCACTTTGTCTTCGACTTTGTAAACTGATATTGTAGCCAAAAACAATACATGAGGACTTGGAAACATATTCCATAAAGTGTTTTAACATGTTCACAAAGCACGGGTTCTGTTGACAAAGTACAGAACACTTGTAAGCTGCCCAAGCTGCTCACCAGTGTAGAGCAGCGTAGACAGTTTATGTCCAGCCTGTTCAGCAGACTGAACAGCTTGGACAAACTGTCTTTGTTGCAACACATGCAACATATAGAACAGCTTTGGGCTGATATTGCAAATCATTTTCAGGTTTCAATAAGGCATATAACAGGCCTTAAATTCAACCTTCAAATGCATCAACAGGATTGATTAAGAATCTCCCCCTCAGATGCAGAACAGGTTTGACTTAGGCCTTTTTGTGCCTAACAGATAGGATATGATATTATTCTGGACAGGTTCAGTTAAATTCTGAACAAAGATCTAAAGATTTAAAGATATTGAAAGCGGGTCAAAGATTTAAAAAGATAAGCCAGAGCTCCGATTAAAGATAAAATCCTGAGATAACTCAGGTGGTGGGTTTTATATCTGCTTGATAAAGACCCCAGAACCAGTGAGTAATAGATATTCAGCTTTACGTGTGAGATTTCCGGTTGAGACATATTGTTGATGATAGATTAATTTGACATTCATATATGGTCAGCTGGATTGTGACCTGTGCTCACCATGGTTCGGTGATGCCATGTGGATCATGATAGCTATTTGATTTATAATTTTGCATGACATTGAATTTACAGTTCATTTCAGATATTACTATGATATTATTGCTATCATGACATTGATGACTTATGCTTTCACTATCGCTCGCACCTTTGACATATCGATTCAGCTTAGAATGATTAGCCTTGACGGTCTATTGTTCTAGACCATGCTATCTCACCAGTTCTATTGAACTTGGTAATGATACTCCGATGTTTTTCCATGTTGATTTACTGGTAGCTAGCCCAGTATGTGGCTGATCCTCACAATTAAAGCGTGAGCATGGCTTGAACATCATCTGACTCTATGACTACTATGTCTCAATCATGAGTGGTTGTAGCGGCAGTCAAGACATATCACGCTAGACCCATGATCCGCTTGATTAATGCATGTAATCTGAAAATCTATATTCTCACTAAGCATTGCTTATAGTTGTTGTTTGACCTTTTTACAGGAAAAGATAAAGGAAAGTCATCTGCCGGACCTAGTTCTTAGGTCTTACAAGAATCAAGTGTAGTTTTCATAGACCTCTACTCAGCAAACCCTTTTGGTACTGATTGGAAGATGATAATGTGGTGGTCTGGGTAGATTTATCTTGATTGTATGATGACATGAATTAGATTAGACTTGTGCCCTTTATAAGTTTAATTTGAAAATTGTAATTCTGAATTAAAACTGTATTAAACTTAATCCTAAATGTTTGTACTTGTAATTTCAATTCCGCAATATAATTACTCTATCTTAGTTATGATTGATATCGTGTTGCATGATGTGGGACCTAGACTCTGAGGACTGCCCCGTGAGGGGTGGTCTTCACAGATCATGTGGACTTATTTTGTAATAATTTTTAGTTAATGTTTAGTCTTGTATTTATTTCCTTGTTAGTTTATTTCTATGTAAAAGTTCAAGGGCCATTTCTGACTACCCTTGAAAGATAATTAAAGGAGCCTACACATAGGCTCCTAGGGTTGTAATTTGTTTCACACGGTTGGAATTAAAGAAATACATCAGCCGCCTTTTGCAAATATTCTCCAACATTCTCGTTGTTTCTTCATCATTTCATAATCATTGAGTCTTGATTCTTTTTGTGAGTGATATAAAAAACATTTATGTGTTGATTTGATCTGCGAATACATTACAACATCTTTGATCAACTCGAATGAAACATAACGTTTCTCGGTTTACTCTTTGATCAACTCGAATGACTTCTTTGTAAAACTCAAATGACACTTTGAACTTAGTTTTGTCCGAGTTTTATCATTTTTCAACAAAAACAAGATCATATTCAAACTTTTTCAACAAAAATCCATGAATTGACCTCAAAATTATATCGAAGGTTCGTTTTAATAGCAGAAACAACTTTTGTGAAATCACTTTGGCTAATTCTCGATTATAAACTAAAAATCGACAAAAAAAAACCTCAAGAACACAAACTTTTTCAAAAATTCAGAAAAATCAAAATTTGTGTGTTTGGAGATATGATTTGAGGCTTATATCATCCTAATCGAAATTAAAAACTCCACCTTCGATCACAATATCAATCCATATCATCCACTCAATAAAAACCCTTTGATGATTTTCTAATTTTCGAAAAAAAATGGAATGTAATAGTGTTCGAAATTTTTCAAAATTCAAATTCAAAAATCACTCAAATTCATCCATATTTGGCTCTGATACCAATTGTGAATTCATATTTCAGCAATTCAATCAACATTAAACACAAACATTATGAACAATTATCACAAAGACATAAAACCAAATGCTTGATAAATGAGAGAAGAAATATTACATTGGTAGTTCTTGACTTGCAAAGCAATCCTCCCTCTAATCTAAATTGTGATGCATGTACTCTTCTCAGCATGCGTACATCAACAGTACACATACACCTCTTTTAATACTCAATACACAAGCGTTGAGTATTTACGATCCAACCCCTATACTATTGACTATTTACACTAAAACCCCTAGACTTATTAACAATATAATTGTTTCATCTCTATTATATATTTCCAACATAATCTATAATCTATAAATACTAATAAAAGAGTAACTAAATTGCCACTTGTCATCTTCTCATTATGCCAATTGGCATCTTCTACTAATGACAAATGTTAATTACTATTTCAAGATTAAATTAAAAATCATAAATCAAATTATTTGTAAGAAAAGATTAATATAGATAATTAAATCTCACAAAATCACAACAAACAATATTTAAAAGATTGTTTTTGATTAAAGATTAGTTTTATGGTTTAAAAGATTTATACATAAATTGATTATAATAATACATATTTAATATCATTAGTATTAAAAGTTTAAATATTAATTATTAATTTTAAGTTTCTATAGTTTTAAAAAATTAATTTATTAAAGTTTTCGTGTAATACACGAGTTAATAAACTAGTATATTAATAAAGGAATATGATTCATGTCACGTGTCGCTTTCTCGTGGCACCTCAATACTATTTTTCCGTCTATGTCATTACCATAACTATCTGTTTTGATAACTTCCTTTTTATATTATGTCTTTCTTCTAATTATTTTTATATTTTTATCTTTCCATATTAATTAAAACCTGTAATTAGTATATTGATATCTCTCCTAATAAATAATTCATGCAAAATTTTAAAAAACAATATTAACATTTATCATAAATTTAAAATTTTTACTTACCTAAATTACAAAACATAATTAAAAACTCTAATATTTACCATACTAAATAACAACTACTTGTTTTAGTATTTAGGAAAAACTATAAAATAAATCATAATTATGTCTCCTAATTTTATTTTTTAAAGTTTTTCATATAATTAATACCTCTAATTAGTACATTGATATCTCTTTATAAGTCACGCACCAATTAAATATCATCGTCAATTTATCAACTTAAAGCTTTATTTTCAAATTATTAACAATAACCATTTTTAATAAGAAAGTATAAAATAATTCACAATCATCTCTTCTGATTATGCTCATCTCTTTTGATTATTCTTTTGGTTTTTTATTTCCATATCAATAAACCTCACTATTAATACATTGATCCCACTACTATAATTCATGCACTAATTTATATAAATACTAATAAACAGGTAAGTAAAATTTTTATTTGTCATCCGTCAAAAGATGTAAGTTGTCATCTTTTACATTTAAATTTATAACTTAGTTATTAGTATTTATAAATTGTAACCATTCATTTATAACAGCCATCAAAATTAAGCATTTCAAAATTGAATTTATTACAATTAAACTATAATTATAGTCTATTATTATAAATTTATTACTTTAAATAAAAACAATATTTATTATTAATTTTTCTAAAATCCGACCAATGTAATAATACATGGATAATAAACTAATTTCTTTAAGTAATCTAAAAAAACTCAACACTATCTTCTTTCCAAAAAAAGAACAAATAAGAGACATTTAGTATGAAGTGAGGGCATAACATATTATTTTGTATTAAGTGAGAACAATTCGTTGAAGGGGTGGTCTCTAAACCACTTAGAGTGATGGGTATGTGTATCTTTCCCATACCCATCTTTCTGTACATATCAGCACCACATCAGCTTTTTTTTCTTCACATTTCTCATCTTTCTAAAATGGAATCTTTCTATACCTTTCCACCTTTCTTAATTTTTTTAACATTTTAATTAAGAAAACAATTATTAAAACTAAAATAATTTATTTCATAAATATTTAAAAGCTTACAAATTAAAATTACGAAACTAAAAAATAAAAACTTATGAAACTAAAAATTAAAAAAATTACATAACAAAAAAAATTACGAAACTAAAAACTAAAAAATTACATAACTAAAAAAATTACGAAACTAAAAACTAAAAAATTACGAAACTATAGTTGTCATCCCCAACGCTCCGCAATTCTTTGTTTGCATTGTAATACGGCTTGCAAAGCGTTACCTTCCAAATGGTTATGTGGCCGAATGAAAAACTCCAAGTCTCGTTCTTGTTGTTGTTCACTCAGTAACGCAATGTACGCCTGATATTTTTTCTCTTTCAACTCCTTTTCGTAGTCCATTTTTATTTGTTTCATTTCTTCAAGCCGTTTTCGATAACGTTTCTTATCTTCAACATCAATGACGTGAGAAGTTGAAATCCTTTCGAATTGTGTGCGCATCTCTGGGTCGACTAATGTTGATGCTGGTTTTTTGCCCTTGCGGCGTGGTCGTTCAAGCTCCTGAAGATCCTCGTCGCCCTCGTCGTCTTCCTCATCGTGAACACCTAAAAATGCCGCATCCGAAGACGGTGTTCCGATCGTGTTAGAATCCGAAGTTTTGGACCGCTTTCTTTGCAGCTCAACAAAATCATCCATTTGTGGAACGGGGTTCCACTTTGGATGACGTCGAAGCACCTCCCAAGCCGATTGGTGTGGAAACGACTTATTTTAATTGAGGGCCTTGTATTGTTCTTGGGTGGTGTTGAAAACGTCGAAATCGTTTTCGCCGCTCCGTCGATTCGTCATATTGTTGTTAAACATGCCGCCAAATTTTGTGCAATTGCGGTTTATGTATTTCCACTTTGAATTAAGTTGGTGGGTGGTGCGGCTAGTTCCACCAACTCGGCTATCAAAATTTTCGAGGATTCGTCCCCAAAAATTTGAACGTTTTTTATTGTTTCCGGTAGTTGGATCTTCAGAAATATCAATCCAGGCTTCCGCCAAAGCCTTTTCTTCGATGGAGGTCCACATTTTTGGTTTCATTGGACCCTTTCGTGTAGACCCGCTTGCCGCGGTGTTTACGGGAATCGTCTAGTCGTCGTCGTCGTCGGGTTGAGTTTCGGGTATCGATTCAAGTTCGTCCTCGTCGACGGATACGGGTTCCCGATAAGTAGAAAATGGTTTGAAACCCTCGTTAAATTCTTGCGAGAAATATTGTGGATTGGGTGGATTTTGCGATGAATATTGTGGATTTTGCGACGAATATTGTGGATTGGGTGGTGATTATTGGTAATATTGTTGTGGAATGGGTGATGATCGATATGGTGAAAAGTGTGGTACGTATGGTGCCGAATAATCCGTTAAATTCAGTGGATAATTTTGCGGTGGGCGGAAAGAAGGGTTTGATCGAGAAGCCAGTTGTTTACCGCGTTGTCGACTTGCGGCGGGTTGTTTGCCGGTATTTCGATCCATAATTTTAGATATAGTGTATAGAGATTGAGAGATTTTTGGGGAAGAGATGAAAGTGTATAGAGATAGAGAGATTTTTGTGTGAAGATGAATGAAAATGAAGATAGGTATTTATAGGAAACAAAAAGTATTAAATTTTTTTTTTTAATTTTCAACGGTCAAAAGACCGTTTGGAGATGGACGTTGGCACGGGGTGGAGCGGGGAAGGGAGGCCGGGCGGGGACAAATTTGCGCGGGCCCGCCGTGGGGGGGCGGTGTAGCCACTACTAGAAAAATGAGTATGAGCGACGGATCTTGTGACGGAATTTGCGACGGAACTTTTGCGACGGATTAACGATGGATTAGTGACGGATCTGCAACAGATTAGTGACGGATCATAAATGACATATCAGCGACAGATTACCGACAGATTTCAACGACAGATTTGTGACAACAACTTAGCGACATATCAGCGACAGACTATCAACGGATTTCAGCAACGAATTTGTGACATCAGCTTAGCTACAAATTAGCGACGGTTTATCGACGGAATTCAGCGACAGATTTGCGACAACCTTTTAGCGACGGAACAACGACATATTATCGACGGACTTATACAACGGATTTGCGACAACTTTATTGTGACAGATTTGTGACATAAAATTAGTGACAGATTTATGACAGACAATTAGCGACAGATCAGTGAAGGATTTGCGACATAAATTTAGTGACGGATTTAATGGGAAACCCTGCTGGTTTTAAGATGAACACCGAGTGTAACACCCCGACCCCAAATGGATCGGCGATATCCTATTTAACTAAAAATAGGCTTTGAATAAAAGCACAACGTATAGAAATTCAAAGACTAAGGAATGTTTTGAAAATAGGTTTCTTTAAGAGGAATGTTTTGAATATATATTTTCTTTAAAAATAAATATCCACATTCACACCAGATCAAACAAAGAATATAATGGCCGAAACAACAAAGGGTTGGGTTATGTTTACCGAGCATCCTAACGTAATATATAACAACCAATCTCATACGAAAGACTACACCGAGTGGCCAACTCGGTGTATTTGGCCAGAAGGAGTGTATGACATCACACTACACTTCCGCAATATACATAACAGCCTAGGATGCATCCATTCACCCATTCCTGGTGAAGAGCACACGATGAGCGGCTAAACCACCATAGCCGTCTGCGGATAATATACGGCTAAAATTTACATTCTTGGATTTCACTTTATGTTCATCTTTTGTTTCATTTGATGAATGTCAATTGGTGTTAGAATTTGTGTTCATGCTTTGTTTTAAAAGAATTAAAAGATGATATCTATGTTGATTATTATTTTATTTTTCTATCGATTTGTTAGATTGATGCTTAGCAATGGTCTATATGAGCCACTAAAACAACTAAACAGAACCCATGAAATGTGAATTGTTTTTAAATTTCATTACCAAATATAATAATGAGTTTTGAGTTATGTTATTTTTTTTTTAAAAATCAACAATCAGAGACGGATTAGCGACGGAACTTTTGTTGCTGATCCGTCTTAAAATTTTGTCGTTGATCCATCGCTAATTTTGAATTAGCGACAAAGTCAAATCCGTCAGTAATGACTTTTAGTGGCGGATTTACTACAGAAAGTTTCGTCGTTAATCCATCGCTAATCCGTCGCTGATTGATTAGTGGCTAATCCGTCACTGATTGGTCCGTCGCAAATTCGTCGTTGATGGATCTGTCGTTGATTGTTCCGTCGCTGATCCGCCTTTGATCTGTCGCTATTTGTATTCCGTCGTTGATCCGTCGCTAAATTAAAATTAGCGACAATGTTTTTTTCCGACAGATCAATCCGTCGCAAATCCGTCGCTAAAACACATCAGCGACGGATTTGCGACGGAAAAATCCATCGCTGATACTCCAGTTTTTAGTAGTGAGCCGCCAGCTTGCTGCTGATTTGGCAAGGCCGCTCCCCATCGGCCTTACCATACCCATCACTCTTATAGAGCTGCGAAACCTCAATATTAGTTAAGTTTTTTCCTCACATTAGTTAACATCTGTATGCATGCCTACTAAAACTTTCTCGTATTCAGGAAGATGCACATTGCGCTCTTCCAAGACCAAAATTTATTGATCCCCTAAATTCTCAAATCCACTCTTGCTCCTATCAGAGCAAACCAATTACTTATTCAAATTCCAGCCAAAAGAAGGTTGTCCTTTTCGCTAAGAACCAAAGTAATCATCCTATAAATTCCGAAACCAAACTTGACTGAGTTAGACAACTCAAATCTCCCTTTGGTTGTTTAATATAAATTTATTATAAAAAACCAACATTTTTTTTTTTATTTTTTACACTTTAGTCCCTCCGTGTAGCATGTTGAACTTTATCTCATGTTTTTATGGTTTTGCCCTAGTTAGACAACTCAAATAAACAGTTTTAATGAATCGTGTCAAACACGACACTCATGTTTTATTTCATATTGTAATTAGATGTGGCTCTTTCATGTCCACCAATGCTCTCAATAATTTTATACAAGTTAAGCAAACAAACCTTTACTCCAAATAACATAGGTGGCATGCTAGGTGCTGTTCGTATGTAGTTTATACGATACCATTCAATCATCTTTTTGAAAGCTTCCTTGAAAACTACTTTGTTTTCAATCAATATGTTGTTGTTTACCAAATCCAAAAAGCTTATAATTTCATCAATGGTTTTAACCTTAAGTGAAACTACTTCCCGATCTTCTACATTCTGTTTACCCTTTTCTAAACTTACTGTTTGGGTATTCACTTTTGAGGATTGGTCTAATTATCCAAAGTATTATTTCAGAAATCACTTTGTAATGCCCATAAAATCTGAAATATTTTCTTGTGTTTCATACTTGTCCATAGGATCAAACGTACATGTAAGGATACAAGTTGATCCAACAATTGTTACTTCAAAAACTTGAAGTAACAATTGCTTCAACAAAGTTACCTCTCCCTTTTGCAGACATAACATCGCGATCACTTCTGTTTTCTCTTGAATTCAGCAATCCAAACATTCTGCTTCTGTTCAGTTTCTTCCTTCTCCTTTTGCAATCTCTTCATCCTACGTCTTTGCAATTTGTGTTGAATGCAAGAACCATCTTCATCATCGCTAACTGCTTTCCTTCTGTTCATAGGCCTATTGCTCTGATACCACTACCACTGTTCGTTATTCACTACTCTCGGTCTCCAGGATCTATTATGAACAGAAGTGTTCGATTTCAAGATCAAAGGATCTTGTAAGTGTTGTCATTCTGGTTAATACGAAGAGTAGGAATAGGAGAGAACAGAAACTTCAAACCAGAAACTAATACTTGGATTACACACTTATAATTGACACACTTAGTGCTATATATACATTTCTAACTATTGCCTTCTTAACCAACACAACCGTTGGTTAAGGAACATAACTGTTCATAAACGACACCTTATTTCTGGTTGCACCTATTCGGACTTTAAGTGTCCATATAAAGACATTAACTAACTGTTACATTATAATACTTGTCAATCCTTATATAATAACATACTGATACTACTAACATACTTACATACTAACATACTACTTTGTTATTAGTCCAACAAAATTTTCGAAATTATAAATTGGATTTTGAGTAAAAAAAGAAAAAAACATTACACAACAAAACACCCATTATTATGTATAATCAAGTAGTGATAAAAACATAATGTGTACATAAGGATTTGCTATTCTATCTTCTATACTTATGCTTAGCAAAAGAACTTAAACACTTCTTAGCCACCACATTGGATCTTTGCATCATCTTGCTTGCTACTAATCGCGAGCCACTCGCAATCCTCAAACGAGCATTTTTCCTCATCGATTGACCACTCGATGTCCTTGGGAACCAAATATTTGGGACCCCAACTCGGGGTTCCATCTTCAAAAGAGTTGTGAGTTAATCTTGTTAACTCCGAACCATCCAATTTCATTGTAAAGATTTCCCCGTACGGCTGGTAATGATGCGGGTTGGATATTGGTTCAGCAGAAACTGCAGCATAGTCTGACGTGAAAACAATGGATTTCCCATCTGGACTGAACCACGGGTGGTTTGTACGTCCAGCCGAGCCGCTATGGATCAGTTGTCGGAGCCCTGTTCCATTTGGGTGGATCATGTACAACGCGAAACTACCTGAACCTGGGTTGTGACGGTCTGACGCAAAAGCAATCCAGTCCCCATCAGGAGACCAGTTGCACATCGTGTCAGACCACGACCCATTTGTCAACTGGGTTAAACCACCCTTCTCACCATGTTGGGCATCCATGATGTACAAGTTTTTATGACCCGATCGACCCGATCTAAAAGCAATCCACTTCCCATCCGGTGAAACCGATGGAAATGCATTGTTTTGTCCACCGTTGGTGAGTTTGGTAAAAATTGGTTCGTCTGCATCAACATCTATAGCGTATACATCAACATTGGTGTCCTCACTCGCAAAGACGGGTCCGATGCTTGTATACACGACACCACTGCGTTTCGGGTCCCACGCAGTTGAAAATGCCGAAACATCTGGAGTTAAGATCTCTCGATTACCTGACCCGTCACTGTTAACCACATAAAGCCCGGGCAACCCCACATAAATGATCCGATTTCCGTCGGGCGAAAACGAAGGAAAAGATCCGTCTATTCGAAATAGAGAAATTCCTGGTTTATGGGTTTGAATATTCTCAAGAAACAGGTCATTTCTTATCATCTTTCCATTCCTTCCGGATCCTCTACATTTGTGATACCCGACCTGAGAAGAATCTGGTGAAATAAACGGGTTATAATGTTGGATTCTTGGAGCAACCAATCGGGTCAATTCCTTAAACGACCCGGAAACGATGTCGTATATCTCTATATGACGATAATCCGAATTAGGCCTTCTAGTAGCCACTGCAATAATATTCTTGTTAGCTGCTGAAGCAGCAGGGGTGAACGAGTGAAGACCAGGTGGGGTGACTCGTCGAGTGACCACCGAGTCAATAGAAAACCGGTTATTTCTCTGTAAAATCGCTACATAAACACTCCACCACCCATCCTCACCCCTCCGGTGAAAGTAAAACGTCGAGTCATCCACCCAACTCGGCCACCCACCATGCTCCACCACCTTGACTCGGTTTGATCCGTCCTGAGTCAAGAAAACATACACATCAGTATCAAGTTCTTCCACCTCTCCACCCCAACCTCTCTCTCCAGAAGAAGCCACCGCCGTCCATAAACCAGACGGCGACACCGCCGGACTAAAATCAGCAACTCCTTGAGGCGTCAATCTCCTAGTTAACCCAGTAGACAACCGAGTTGAGTAAACCGCAGCCCAACTCGTCCGACTCACACCCGTATCTTCATGAGTTGACACATATACCAACAAATCACCAACCAAACTCGGCCTATCTTTCATCGAAATCCGTTCACCGGCGCCACCAACAAGCCGGTGTTGCGAACGAGTTACTCCACCTTCTTCTTGAAGTACGGAACGTTTTATGGTATGGTGATCGACCAAACCACCATGAAAGATTACATCTAGAAAGATTGAAGATGATCCGTTACGTTCAGTAACGTAAACGAGATGAGTGGAAGGCGAGTTGGAATAATTTATCAAAGGATTGGTAACAATGGTTTGATTGAAGGAAGAAACGAAGTGGCCGTTGAAATTAACAGAATGGCCGTCGGTCAGTTGGAGTTCGTTGTCGGCGGCGATGGTGGCGTTGATCGGAAGGGAGAATATATCAAAAGCGTATCTTGATCGGCCGTTTGAAGTGAAGATGATGGTAGTTGCAGGGTTAGCAACTATTGATTCGATGAAGAAGAAGAAGAAAAACAGTTTGAGAGTAAGAGATTTCATGTTTGGGGTTCGCAGAGTGAACAGTGCTCAGGTGGAAGTAAACTTTATCTTATCAAAAAGGGAATTTTTTGGTTTAAATTGTTTGGTCCATAATTGTTGCAAATGGTTAATTACAATAAATATATATATATAAATATATATATATATATATATATATATATATATATATATTATATACATACAATTTGCAAATGGGCTTGCCCATTGCATATTTGCCACTTATCCAATTACCATTGGTTGTTTTTTTTTTTTAAATTTAAATTTTTCATAACACATCGTTATCTTTGTTTTATCTTTTGTTTAACCCTTTTATTTTAATAAATATTTATTTAATTCTTTTTTGACATTTATTGTTATCATATTTTCTTACATATTAAAAATTATAATTTTAATTATACATATGTTTGGAGTTGTCTTTAGAAACTATCATGTTATGTTTAGTTGTATGAAAGACACTTTATTATTTAAATGCACAACACAATATTCTAATGAAATTGCTTCATAAATAAAATGTAACTAATTAATATTTAGATTTTCCTATTAAATATGATTACGTTGAACATTGAAAATTACTATTATAACGTTGGCAAACCCTAATCGATGTATTAGAGAAATCACCATTAGAACTTTATTTGATTTGATCGTAAAACCAACAACTTAAATTGACGATTAAACCTAATCAATGTCAAGTTTTCAAATTATGGTTATGAATATTTAATTATTCAATTCCGATTCTTATCCGATTTGTTTGAAAAATATTTATTCATTTGTTTGTCATATTTATTTTTTTAATTAATATTTTAGACGTCGCAGCAACGCGCGGGTGTTCAATAACTCGTTGTTACATAATTTTTAAATTTGGAAAATATATCAATTTTCTTTTTAACTAGAAAAATATATTAATAAAAGCATACCAATTAAGATAACAGATTATCCAATTAAAATACCAGATAAATTTTTAAAACAATCGAGACGTCAAAAAGTTTTATTGTTTAAATAAAAAAACTGTCATCTCAATGTATTGAAAAAAATTCAGTGTCACCTAAAATAAAAAAAATGACCATATGTTTCTTTTTTCAAGTAATTAACCCTTTAGAAAATGGTTTGTTTTGTAAGGATGACACAAATTATATTCATGTTTGCAGTTCAAGTATTTAAATAATTAGATTAGACAGGCGAGAATTATCTAAAATATATTTATATTTAAATTTGTAAAAATATTGTTATAATAAAAAAATTAAAAGATCATTAATAAAGAAAGAATTTCATAAATACACTTACTCATAAATATTGAATAACATATATTTCCAACTTATATCAATAATTTCATACCAATTCCGTAACCACGTAAAGCAATGACATAAATACACAATTATACTATTTGCAAACTTCATTTCACTGTTCAACAGTGACGCTAGCTGCCAGACAGCTGAAGTAGGCAGGTAAGCAGCTGCCTTATTTTATTACTTTATACATATTATACAACATTTCTGTTTTTCTGTGATAACTTTTGATATATGGTATTTTATTAAAATTTGAATATATCATTACGATCGCATTATTTTTGTCTACATTCCGATATAAAATTTATCGTCGTCGGAACAGCTAGGCAAGCTGCCAGGCAGCTCAAGCAGGCAGGTAAGCAGCTAAATTATTTTATTATTTTATATATATTATATATCATTTCTATTTTTCTGTGATAACTTTTGATATATTGTATTCTATTAAAATTTGAGTATATCATTACGATTGCATTATTTTGTCTACATTCTGATATAAAATTTATCGTCGTCGGAACGATTTTCGTTAGGCAGAGCTGTCAGGCAGCTGAAGTTAAGCAGCTGACTTATTTTATTACTTTATATATATTATACAACATTTCTGTTTTTCTGTGATAACTTTTGATATATTGTATTTTATTAAAATTTGAATATATCATTACGATCGCATTATTTTTGTCTACATTACGATATAAAATTTATCGTCGTCGGAACAGTTAGGCA
Organism: Centrapalus pauciflorus; assembly: GCA_020465985.1. NCBI lineage: Eukaryota > Viridiplantae > Streptophyta > Magnoliopsida > Asterales > Asteraceae > Centrapalus > Centrapalus pauciflorus. The sequence continues at coordinate 410,605 of JAANYP010002843.1, forward strand.
GGCTGCCAGGCAGCTCAAGCAGGCATGTAAGCAGCTAAATTATTTTATTATTTTATATATATTATATATCATTTCTATTTTTCTGTGATAACTTTTGATATATTGTATTCTATTAAAATTTGAGTATATCATTACGATTGCATTATTTTGTCTACATTCTGATATAAAATTTATCATCGTCGGAACGATTTTCGTTAGGCAGGCATGCAGCTGCCTAAATATTTTAATTTATATGTAATATATAATTGTTTTGTTGTTCTATTGAAACGTTTGATGTATTGTGTTTATAAAAATTCAAATATATCATTATGATCACTTTTATCTATATTTTAACATAAAATTGTAATGACAAACTTTTAATTATTTATCTACATTCTAATTGGCCGGCTTACAAATGACAAATGTTATTTTATTATTTTTAAGTAATATATTTATAAAAAATATAACTTATGATCCCGCTTCAACGCGCGGGTAAAACTATATTTAAAATGAAAAATATATATTGTTTGGTTATGATCCCGCTGCAACGCGCGGGTGAAACTAACTCGTACTTTTCAATTAATAACATTATCATTTGGTGGCACATTACGTTGTCTAATACCAACTTAGAGTCTTAGACATAAATATATGTTTATTTTATGTATAATTGTCAATAAATATTTTTATGTTTAATTTGCTTTGTGTTATAAGTGACGTCTTTAGTGTTTTTAATGCTTAAATATTTATATTTGTTTTGTGTTTAATTTGTCTTGTGTTATAACAATTGGGGATCTACATTAAAAGGTAAATGAGTAAGTTTATTTATTTAGACAGTTTATTCGGTACATAAACAAACAACAATCGTTTTTTCTAAACAATCAACTTAATAACAAAAAGCAATCAAACAGCCCCTTAGTTTTTTTTAAATGTATTGCTATAGTATAAGAATAATTTTTTCACACATATGACAACCATACTTAAATTTTCAAACCCAAATAATACATTTCTACACATCAGTAAATCCTAAACCATTTACATTATTTTCGTTTCAACACATCAATTTTCAACAGATACAAAGAAATATAAATGGTCATCAGTAATATGTCAACAGACAATTAATGGAATTATTAAACTTGAAGGCCGGTATGTTGGAGAGAAGGTTTGTCGGAAACGAAGGATTGGTCAGCAGATTGTAACCGGTTCATCAGGTTGCAAGTCATTTTTTGAAAATAAAAAAAAACTTCAATTTAATAACTTTTAGTCATTTGGGGGTTTTAATCCCAAAATATATCCAACTTGGAAGGTTTTTTTACGTAAATTTCCCTAACATATACCATGATATAAATTTTAGTCAAAAATATTGTTTAGGTTAGTTAGGCCATGCATCAAACACATATCCAACTAACAAAAATAGGTGTGGAACATCTTCACGTTTGTAAATCGAATTTTCCTTTTATGTTATGTAGATTCTTGATCTTTTAAATTATTGAGACAAAGGCATCGCCTTTAGATGAACAAGAGACTTGTACAAAAGCCAAAGTGCTTTAATAGGTAGTGTTTGAACGGTAATCTTCGATTTGCTATATATACACCTTGAGATATCTTCAATTACAATTATCCATCTTTAATGTAGCAATCTGAGAGCCAAATAAATAAGAAAGGTCAGCGTACCACGCAGGTGGATGCCCTGCGCGGCACCTCCGACGCTGAAGTCAGACAGAGTTTTGAGTTACGTTGCAGAATTAGAGAGTAATTTAGGGTTTTTAATGTGAGAAAGATGATACCTGTATATGAGGATCAACCTGCTATTTATAATAGCCTTACCTTGTAGTTTCCATAAAGGAATCTTGGCCTCTAATCTACAGTACTTGGAGGGCAGGCCTGCATCCAATCAGGGAGCCTCCTTTATGCTGTCACTCTTACCCGTCCCCATGTCTTTTATAGCAGCTGTTTGTAATGGCCAGGAGGAACAAATACTTCCCCTTACTCATGTCAATCAATATCATGATGCCACATAGAGGGTGATTTACCCACACAAACAAGCTCCCTAGTCCGAGTGTTTGGTCTGATCAAGCAGTTCGGGCTGATACATATTATATTATTTGATAGCTTTGTTGAGACCACTACTCAAGTATAGAATGGCGTGACCTTTAAGTAAGTGGTGCGAAATGTGCCCTTCTATAAATGACCTCAGATTAATGAGGCGATCCTCCATGAATATGCCCTTCATCTAGTTAGCCATCAATTGGGAATCTGCATGTGTGGTCGGGTTCCTTACCCCAATTTCTTTTGTCATACGGAACCTATCAAGGAGAGCTTCATACTCGCTTTCATCTGCGTCAGTTTAGATCAGGAACGTCCCCACCTTTGATACTAAAGGTTTCATCAGTGTATAGTGAAGAATAATATACCGATGGGGAATGGTCAATAGGCAGTGCCAACAAACTCCTAATGGAGGATGTTTAATAAGCGTGATGAACTAACTCATAGAGAGTGTTCAATAAGTGTGATGAATTAACTTGTAGAGAGTATTCAATAAGCAGGGCAGAATAGACTCTTGACGAAACATATTCAAAAAATGTGATGAACAAATTTCTGGTGGAAAGTGTTCAATAAATAGGGCGGAACAGACTCCTTATGAAGAGTGTTCAAAAAGTGTGAGGAACACATTCCTAACGAAAAGTGTTCAATAAGCAGCTTGGTGTCGACACAATAAAGAACAAGCTCCTGCTGGAGGTTTGCTCATAAATGTGAATGATGGATCCCGAAGCCCAAAGGGACATATATCCTATCTCAGGAATAAGTTAGCTTTTCCGAGATTTACAACGTAGAATTAGACGTAGTGCATAAGTTGGCCCTTTCTTTTTCATAAAGGGACCTTCCTTGACATTAGGAGAGATATACACTTTATCCCATTTCTCTCTTAATATGGTGACAAAAATCGGTATAATTTAGCAAGGGAGCAAACTCGACTTTCAGAAGAGTGAGTGTAGTCACTGAGTGGAGACTAACACAGAATATGGAAGGAGAGCGGAGCTCATCTTTCCAACGTGGTGCCTTATGACTGGAAGGTAACACACCGATGGGAAGGAGATCAGACTCCTTCAGAATAAGTATATTGAACTCTATGTATTTGTTAGGATGATGATAAGTCACGTAATATGAAGTACACATTGAATTTTTTTTTATTTTTTGTTTTTGTCTATATGGTCTTTTTGTATAAAACTTGTAATATAGGACAGTCCCCTAGTTCAATGCTACTACTCCATTAGTAGTATTGAACTAATATGACAAAACTTAATTTTAACTATATTTTTAAATAATAATGTTATATGTGATATTATCAACATACAAATATAGTATAATGGGTTGAGTATATCGGATGTAACATGCATACATAATGCTAACATGTCCTCTATAAGGTAGGTTGTCTAAGTTTTTAGCGTTTTAAGATTACTTGCATGAACGTAAAAAATTGTTATAAAAATAGATTGCTATATAAGTGTTGATGATTATCTACCAGAATGAGATCTAATGAGATGTTGAAATATATACATGATGGTTTCTAAATAACTCGAAATAGGTAAGCTAGAGTTCACACTTGCTGACTGGATTCCCAAAAGTTGAAGGTTAAAATTATCACTTGCAGACTAAGGTTGGAGGCTGAAGGTCAGACTCTAATACTGTTAGCAGAAGGAACACTTAGTAGACTATATATTAGCTTTTAAGGTGTTATGATAAGTGACCACGTCACGTCGGAAGGTTCTCTTCTTCAAGATATGCTTAACTGCTTGCAATGTAACCTTGAATATATAATTAAACTTATGAGACTTATATAAAAAAGGGTTGTGATTCCCTATCTATAAAACTTGAGGCATATTATGTGTATTTAAAAAATAATAAACTTGAAAGAACTCAACATAGAGGCATAACTAACCGAATTAGTCAAAGTATGTTTCGTTGTCAAGAGGTATTAACATATACAAAGTTCGAGTGAACATTAGGTAAAATAGTTTGGAGGTGCGTAGATAGTTAATCTAGTTAACTCATATTGGTGACGAGTATAGTAATTCTATTTGATATTTGAGGTACTTTAGTACTGGAAAGTTTTATCATATAGAGGATTTTATAACAATACCCATTAAATCCTTACTACCAAGTTTTCAATATGAAAGTATGTCTCATCCAATACACATGAGTTAATAATTGTTTAAAGTTCTGGGTCAAAGTTAAGTTCCAGACGGGTGATAGGTTGCTCATTGATGTGTTGATTACTTACAGGTTAAGGAACAAAACCGGCTATGATATTCACATTTAAGGTTGTGATCGAAGGGTTCTAGTTAGAGGGTATTACTCTAAAAAATTTTATATCAAAGTGAAAGACTTCTAACGATGATCAAATGAATTCTACGAAGGCGAAGGAAACTTACTACTAAAAGTTAGAAAATTACTAAAATGACTCTGATGTGTGACTTTTGGCTAAAGATGTGGGAGTCCAATAGTGTTTTAGATGTGAGAACTTCTTTTGATTTCTATTTAAACAAAATAAACATTGTAGGAAAAAAGTAGGTTTCTTTTTAAAGACACGGGTATGAAAAGAAGATAAAATTTGTTTTATTTCTGCATCCCATTTCGTTTTGTTAAGAGCAAAAAACAATAATCCGATATTGCCTAAAATATTAGAGATTTACTTTTCCTTTGGTTTGTTAATGGTAACTATATGATTACAGCAAAACTCTATCTATACATATTCACCCTTTTTTTTAGAAAAAATGTATATCATGGTGTATAGTAAATTTGTAAGCATTTTTTATAATAATGAAAGTAAAATACCTACATTGGTGCATGTGTTTATAGATATAGGAAATAGATAATTATCGTCGTAACATTGGTATATCCTTAATTAGAAATTTTATTTTATTTATATTGTCTCGTGGATGAGACAAGACATGTTATGCATTAGGCAGAGGTTGTGACTCAGAATATAGGTTTGAGATCAGAGGTACCAGTCCCAAGGTTGAAGTTACCATTATAATGTAGTAAGACTCTAGGGAGAGATTAGTAGTACGCTGAATACCTGATAAAATGACCTTAACTATAATGAATACGGTCGAACAATTACACCTAGGAAGTCACTTAACTGGAGGTTTATTGATCGAATGCAAGAGTGAATCTAGTTGGTTTCTTGGGTCCTGAAGTTTAATCGGCAATCCATGACTGAGGCTTTGATGATTCCAAAATTTAAGTTGTGTCTATATGTTAGAAGATACTGAATTATAACATGACAACTAAGGTTTTAGGATTGTGATTATTTTCATTGAAAAGTAGTCGGTTTCGTCAAAGTAACATTGGAGGCGGACACCATCAGAAACAAAGTAGTTGCCGGGTGTTCGGAGTTTATACCTCGAACCATATGATGCATCAAGAAGATTCTTTTGTTTGACCACTTATTTTTAGAATTAAAAATAGATTATTTTTTATTCAAACTTCTATACTAAACAAAATTTTAGATTGTTTTTTCAAACATTTTTTTAGAGACATGGAACCAAGGTTAAACCCATATAACGAAAGTGTCTCAAGCTTTGTAGAGATATAGCATTTGATAATGTAACATCCTCAGATCTAAATTATTGTAATTTAGGATAATTAGTTGGATTATGAAAGATGATTATGTATTTGGAAATTTAAAAGTTGGTTGCTATTTTAAGAAATTAAGAAATTTTAAGAATTTCAAATTATTATTAAAAAATATGATGATTTTAAGTTGTAGTGGTGATAAAATAAAGAAGGAAATCAGTATTTAATGAAATCAGTTATGTTGAGTGGCTAAATGTTATAAAAGCCAAAACTTAAGAAATAAAAGACTCATTGTCTCTTATTTGGTCATTTCATCTTCAAGATTCAAAACTCTCAAGCTCTCTATCTCTCTCTAAATAATCTGTTGAGAATCGAAATTGTGAAGAAAATTCGTGGATTTAACAGATAATTATCAAGAATCAAGTGGATTAAAGGTAAGAAAGTTATTCCTAAAGCCTTGATTTTATTTTTGAAGAATAAAGATGCGAAATTCGGATTTTTAATATGAATAAATGTTGTTGCATGTATGTTTAATCAGTTGGAAATCATTATTTGAACATCACTGAAGCTCGATAACAAGAATCGTTGTTAAATTCGTCCAAAAAGGTAATTAATCTGAGATTTTATAACTTTTTGTGTTCTTGAAGAAATATTCATATTTTGGACAAATCTGAATGAATATTTGTGTTTTAGATGGGGAAAATGATGTAGAAACACCCTAATAATGTTTATAAAACATTGGAATGAATTGCATGTTACTAGAAGTTGATTTTCGAAATTTTTAGTGAAAATCCGTAAGTTTCGAAGGCACACCTGCATGTCGATTCGGCGAGTCGCCAAGAACACATAAAAAAATCTTCAAAAATTCATAAGCGTTGGATCCGAATTCGGATGAGACCCGAACCCGGATGGAACCGAATACGGATGGACTCAAACTCGGATGAGTCAAAAGTAATTCGGATGGATCCGAAATCCGGCCGAGGATCCGAAATTCGGACCTCGACTCGGCGAGTCGCCTCGACTCACTCGGCGAGTCACTCACAGATTATGTGAATTTCGGATGAGTTTTAGGGAACTCGAATTTATGGTTAATTAATCACACTTTTGGGATATCTTTTGTACTATATTAGGGTATATAATGAAGGGTTATTTGGGAATAATAACACACCAAATAATGGATTTTAAACATGAGTTTCGGATGACGGTTCTGAATGTTTTAACACTTTAAATTGAAAAGACTTGTTGCAATTTGTTAAAGAACATATAATGATGATAAGTTTATCTTGTGAAAATGTAACAGGTCCCTTGTGGTGTTGTTTAACCCACAGTGGGGTACATTTGAGTCCGGTTGAAATCCCGAAGAGAAATAATATTGATAGAAGTTAATTAACGCACCCACTGTGAGTACATATGATTTCGCATGTTTATATCTACTTTATGTTAGCTATTGCCTGCTGAGACATGTTGTTTCACTTTCGTTTGGAATTCTACTAACTTGCGTAGATTTAGATGCACATTGTTGCTTGTTGCATGTCTGTTTCTTTGTTGTGCATCTTTCGATGGACCGGCGGGTCGCATTTGTTATTCCGATGTTACTGTGCTATATGACCCGGAGCTGATCCCTCCGAGGTTCTGTAGGCAGTAAGACATCCCCGATGTTATATCTGTCTCAGATAGTTGGTTTAAATGCCGAGCTTTGGGCTCGTAGGAGGGGCGACTCATGTGTCGTACTTTGTGTACGTGGAGAGTGCACGACGTGCGTCGTCGGTGTTACTCTTGTGGGCTTCATAAATATTTATAAAATGCGTAAATCTGTGTATTCACTAAGCATCACTTACCCCTCAATTGTTTAATTTTTACAGGAAAAGGGAAATCCGTTGCTGGACCTTCTAGCTAGGTCATCTGTTGAAGTATTTGAAGATATCTACTACTTATTTTGGTAACGGATCTATGGGATTATTGTTGTAATACATTTGGGATGTTGTAATAACTTTTGAGTATGTAGACTTAGACTTGAAACCTTGTAGCACCGTAGGGTGTTTAAAACATTTGTATTACTTTTATTATGTACTTTTATGCTTCCGCAATTATATTAAGCTTTCAGATCATTATGTAATCATGTGTTTGATGATTAATCCTGGGTGTATTGTAATGGTGGTTATTGTGGCAAGAGTGTCACAGCGAATGGTATCAGAGTAGTAGTTTGAGATTCAAGTGTCCGTGAGGTCTTGGTCTCAAACATTAAGTGATGACATGTAGTGAATATAAGTGATGATTTGAACTAAGATAGGATATGATCTAGTGCTTATAGGAAAGTGACTTTCATACGAGACAACATGTGTTTTAGTTAACCATGTAATGAGATCACTAAATGATTTACATGTTTAAATTTTCAGAATATGTCTGGAGGAGGAATGACGTCACGAGAAACGAGGGAAATAATGCTATCAATGATGGCAGAACAAAACAGAATGATTCAAGATCAATTTCGGGCTCGAGATGAGGCCAAAGCTAAAAGAAAAGAAGACAAGAGAAAAGAAATGAGGGAACATGAAAGGAATTATGTTGTGGATGACATAAACCTTAGAAATAATGTGAAACGTAAAGACAATGACAAGGAAAGGATTGATTATGAAACTGGAATTAATGAGAATTACATGAACTATGTAATTAGATCATTCAAAGACTGGCAACCACCAACATTCTCTAGATCTCTGAGAATTGAGGAATCAGAAATATGGATTACAGTTATGGAACAGATTTTTACAGAGATGAATTGTAAGGATGAGTACAAGGTATATTTGGCTAAGGAACAATTGATTGGACAAGCCAAGAAATGGTGGAACTGTTGGGAAAAAGAATTGGGATCAGAGTTGATTACTTCCTTTAGTTGGGAACAAATCAAGTTGTTGTTTTGTAGGCAATATGGTGAGCCTGATATGGTATCTCATGTTGATCATGAAGAAAGAGCTATCGAAAAGATCGCAAATTCTGGAGGAGATGAACTAAATGGATCGTATTTGATGTCAAGGACAAATAAAACGTGATAGATGTAAAAGATGTCGATATTGTAAACAATTTGGACATAAGGATGACAAATGTCCAAGGAAGGTCGAAGCTTGTTATAATTGTGGAAAATTGGGCCATGTTAGCAGAACTTGCAGTTTTCGACCAAAGAATTAACATGTACTAACATTACATGATGAAACTATGAATGAAAAGTTCAATAAAGGAGATGAGGTCTCTGAGACTATTGTTATAACTTTTGAATCTTAAATTACGGAATTAGAAGAATACTTTAAAGTGTCTATATGTAATATTTCATTGAAATTTTATGATTCTGAAGTTAACATGAACTTGAGAGATATGAAATTTCATTACTAATATAATAATAATTATGTTTGTGAATGAGAATACTCGAGTATATAAATAGGCATTAGATGAATAGCCAAGATGGATTTTGTAGCTTTGAATTGGAAAAGATGCTATAGACTTCTTGGAAATTATGAACGAGTTTAGAAGTTGTAATAAAGTTTAAGTTTGACCATAATGGGTTAAAGAATTGGAAATTAATTGTATTAATACCATATATGACATGTTCGAGGAATTGATGATAATTAGTTATGGTTATCATAAAGCATGTAGCATTAGCTTTTATTAAGAGAAATTGTATGGTACATTGTGTTGATATTTTAACTTAAAAAGGTTGTAGTTAAGAACAACCTGATACGATCTGCTATGAGAATTATGATATTACCAGATTTGAAAAGACTGTTTCAATATTGGAATACGTAATTTTTATAACAGAGAAAGTAATTCAAGCATTATTGAGAAAACGAATGAGGGTATGAGAATACATGACCTGTGATAATCTTGAATGAGATTTGGAATATACAATGTGAGATATAAGTTAGATATGTACGTGAGTTATAATCAATTGGAAGGGAGATATACTACTATATGAGGATAATAATACTTAATGGAATGGTGATTTGATCAAACATAAAAAGTTTAAAGAAACTTTGGACACTAACGCATTATGCTTATAAAGCAAAGAAAAGTCTAATACTACGATCCGAAATCTAAGGATGACTCGGAGGTGGTCATGAGTTCTGTTTGATTCTGGTGCCGACCAATTATTTGTATCTGCTGATTTTGCTCAACAAATGTTGATGCTTTGGTCTAAGTTGTCCATTGTGATTGATGTTGAAACTGCTAAGTAACAAAATAGTTAAAATAGATCGTGTGTATCCTGATTGTACTCTAGTGATTGAAGAGGTAGTCTTCAATCTTGACTTAATTCCATTAGAGATCGATGATTTGATATGATAATTGGAATGAACTGGTTGCGTATATGTGATGAGACCCATGTAGTTTGCAATAAAGAAATAATAATAATAACTACGCCGGAGGGGCGAGAGATTTGTATATACGGGGATAGGAGAAGCGGGGATCAATGTCTATTGATGATTGTTAGGGCCCGAAAGCTGACTGCTTAGGGATGTGAGTCTTGTTTGGTATATGCTATTGATGCCAAGACTGAAGAGAAAACTGTGGTCGATGCGCCTGTTGTCCCAAATTTTTTCATATGTGTTCCTGGAAGACTTGTCTGGTGTGCCACCTGAAAGACAAGTGAAATTCTGTGTTGACTTGATCCCTGGAGCTTCTCCAATAGCTTGTTATTCATACCGTCTTGCACCTACCGAAATGTAAGAGATGATGAAGCAACTTCAGGAGTTGTCAGATAAGGGCTTCGTTAGATTGAGTTCTTTGCCGTGGGGAGCCCGATATTGTTTATGAAACAAAAGATTTCATAAAGAGAATGTGCATAGATTAACATTATTTGAACAAATTGACTATAACAAATAAGTATCCGCTGCCAAGAATTGATGATTATTGATAGTTGCATGGGATTGGTTATTATTCAAAGATTGATTTAAGTTCGAGGTATCACTACTTGAAAATCCAAAAGGAGAAAATATTGAAAACGATTTTTAGGACTAGTTATGAGCATTACGAGTATTTTGTTATGCCATTTGGGATAACCAACGCCCCAGCTGTTTTATGGACATTATGAATAGGGATTTGTATATCAATGTTGGAGGAATCGGTAATTGTAATTATCGATGATATTTTGGTATAAGTCTAAAGCTGAATATGTCAAATCGTGAGTTTTGATTACAATAGATTATATTTTGTAGTATGTGATTTCTGGAGATGAGATTTCGGAGGATTCCGCTAAAGTGGAGCGATTAAGAATTGAAAGTTGTCTCGCAGTATTACAGAAATAAGAAGTTTTCTACGATTGGCAAATTGTAGACAGACTAATTAATTAATAATGTTTTATACCCACTCGAGAAAGTTATTCACTGGAAGAACTTGCACAAATTTATAGGGATAAGGCACAAATGTGGCTACGAGTAAAGCTTACCGACAACTGATAGAAGATCAGAATGAATGGACTATTTTCACATTGGAATATATGATGAGATCATGTATTTTGGATTTAAGTACCAACTGAAAAGATCAATTTCTTTGATGAAGTTTTCGTATAACACTAGTTATCATGTTAAATTCAAGAAAACACCGTTTAAAGTTTTGTACGGGAGGAAATGTAGAACCCCTACATAATGGAAAGAAATTGAAAGGACTCTGATTGCTGAGTCTGTGATATGAAAGAAGAGTTATAATGATGAGACACCTAAACCAATCAACTTTGAGGTAAATGATGGAGCATATTTGTTAGTATCACCGATGAGGAGTGTTACTTGTTTTGAAAAAGGGGCAAGCTAACACTGAGGTGTGTTGGCTCAATTAGAATTACATAAAAGTTAGGAATCAGTTGTATCATTTGGAATTTCCTAAGGAAATATCAAAAAAAAAAAAAACACTTGGTGTTTCACGTGGGAAGCTTTATACAATCTTCACAGCCGGTAATGAAGATTATGCTGATTATACTGAATTAGAATTCATAAAAGGCTAGTATATGTTGAAGAGCCGGAATGTGTTTTAGACACCAAAGTAAAGAAGTTACGGAGTAAAGAAATTGAAATGGTGCTTGTACGTTGGAAGCGTCATAAAGGGACAAATCATACTTGGGAATCAAAGACAGAGATGCTGTCAGGATCTAAAACTGAATAACCAAGATTAACTGATTTGAAATTTATCAGAGTATAAATCAATAATCTTGCTTTGAATCAAAGTTTAATTAAGAAGTTTGCGGAATAACACTTAATTATTTTAACAAAAACTTTCAGAACCAATGAAGCATAAAACATAAGAAGTAATCAAGACTGTTTGTATTGCTGAATTCAATGATTACAATCACCTCTAATCTGTTTTGATTAGACGAAGAACACAGACTGTTCTTAGGGTTTTACAACCTTAGAGGCTTATGAAAACTTAATCAACAAAGCAATTACAGACTAAAAAATATGCAGAAAACTTCTATATACTTCTGTACAATAGAATGACCTATTCTCTGTATTTATATTGCTTTTTGGACTTGTTTCCTTGAAGGACTATGACTTCTCTGATAGTAGATATGCTGGAATCTTCGTGTAGATATCTTTCCTGAAAATCAGCACTTTCTGTTTATGAAACTGTTGAGCAGCTTGAATCTCTTGACAGCATGAACTGAGCAGCTTGAGTTGTTTTGCTCTGGCAGCTTGAACTTTTACACTGGCAGCTCGAGTTTCTTCAACTAGCAGCATGAACTTTGTATTTACATGAAAAATCTACTAACAGTCTGAGAAGTCTAACTAACAGCTTGAATGTACTTAAACTATTTCCCAACTATCTCCCCCTAACTTAAATTCTTTACACAAGACTTTAAGTTCTATACAAGAATTGGAAATGAATAAGTAAACTGTTATTTACAAACCAAGGCTTACAAAAACTCACAACTGTGCAAGTTAATGATCTATAGCCTTCAAAAATTCTTTCTTCATCTCATCTTTATCACAAGATACCCTAACAGATTTTATCTGAAGTAGCATATCTTTTGGTAAATCATAAAATTCGAGATTGAAGAATATACCAGGTCCATCTGAAAATTTGATTCTGTATGTCCTTGACTTGACAAACAGATCAACTTGCTTGACCTTCTTCCCCTTCTTCACAGCATCCTCTATTTCTTTCCTTGCAGATTCAGGGTCAACAATTGATTTTAGATCTTTAATTACTTGCTTCACTTGTGGTAGAGAAGATCTAACTTGTGATACAGACCCAATGTTGTGCATTCTGATAAGCTCATCTCTGGTCAACTTCTGAACCATCTGCCAAAATGTATCATATTCTTCTTCTGGTCCAGACTCTCTTCTTATCACAAACTTAATTCTCAAGTCACGGTCATCCAGTGACTTAGCAAACCAGTAGTTGATTTGAGGCTTTGTAAAATCATGTTGATCAATCAACTTCTCTATCTCCATGGCCTTTTGTAGTTGTTGCTCAAAGAGCACCATTTTAACCGATGAAGGAATAGAGAGAGCAGCTTGATCAGTGGGAACAGGTGTACTGGCAGCAGCTTTAGTTTGGACTGATTGAGTTGATGGTTGGACTTCTTGGGATGGTTGAGCTTCTGGAGAGACTTTTGTTCTCTTTCTTTTGTCCATCTCCTTGTCATGAATCTCTTGCAGCCTTTCAGTTGTCATGGACTGAGCCATTTTCTTTGGAATTCCAGCTGCAAATGCAAAATTTATCAAAAATCTTCTGTGCTCAGCTTTAGTGTGCCCTGTTGGCATCTTTCTCTTCTTTTCACCTTGTTTGCCCACAAACCCCTTTAGGTAATCACCTAATGTCTCATCATCATCTATTGGGGGCTGGGCTTGCTGATCTAATTCTTTATCCTGTTCTTCTGCTAACCTTTTGGCAACTTCAGCATCAAAGGCAATCTGAGCTTCTTTGGAGGAAAATTTGTGCTTTGGAGACTCAATAAGAATGCCCTTTCCTTTGTCTTTTACAGAAGAGGATGTTGCTTGGACTGTACTTGATGGAGCTTGAATGCCTTCCCTGATCACAACTCCAGTGACTTTTGAAGGAGCAGCTTGAGTTTCTAGGCTAACAGCTTGAGAAGCTGTTGGGACTGCTAGCCTAGAAACTGGGACTGTTGGTGCTACTTGGACTGTTGTTGTTGTTGGAGCTGCTTGGACTGATTTGGGAACCTCCTGATTCTCTCCCTTTTTGGAAGCATTGGTTTGGTCAGAAGGACCTACAACCTTTGCCCATTGGGTTTGAATCAAACGCTCTAATTGAATGAGCTTATTTCCACAAAGGGTAAACCCCTTATGAAGATAATCCATCCTCTAATTTTGAGCCATTTCTGATTGCTTTAGGGCCATTATTTGTGCACCCTGTGTAGCAATGATGGACATTTGGTATTCCAACATAGCTACAACAGGTTTCAGCTTGGGATCCGTCAAAAGCATGAGTTGCAGACTAGTCTCAAGATCAGAAAACACCTGAGGTGCTTGTGATCTATCACTGACATTAATACCAGAAGTAGAAACTTCTGGGCCCCTCTGTTCTTGGTTCTGGGGACTTCCAGCTTGTGTTTGCACACTTGTTGTTGCCATGGGCGTGGTCTTAGCTATGTTGGCACTGTCCTGTGCCTCTTGTGCAGAGACATCAGTAGTGCCAGCCATAGAACCCATATGAACCATCTCTGAAGAGATGTTCACCTCCTGAGTGAGGATGGGAGTTTCCTCTAGTGGTTCCCTTTGGATATGCTGTGCAGGAGTATCCTCCTGCATAGGGATATATGGCTCTTGCTGATGGGAGGAGGAGGAATGAGCTCCTGGTCCCCTTTTTCTTTTGTATATGTTTCTGAGTGGGCGTGTTGGCTGTACAAAAGAATCAGAAGGAATTTGTGTATCATGAGGAGTGGGTTGGGGTCCTGGGGGTGAAGCAGGAATGTTGGGCTGTGTCTGCTCAGGACCCTCTCCTCTGTTTCTTGGAATGATGTTCACCATTGCAGAGGGCAATGGAACATCTACACTGACAAAATTGGCACTTGGCTTTATCAGCCTTTTGATAGAAGATAGTGAGTGCCTATGGGAAATATGTATCCTCTTATGTAAATGAGAAGTAGTGCAGGTGTGTGCAATGATTTCTGCCAAAAATCTTGGATACATTAAAAACTTCCCATTCTTTAGGGAATGATGCCTTAACATCCCCTGAAAAATCATGTTTGAAAAATTGAACCGTTGGCCTGTTGAAAAGCACACTAAGGCAGTGGCAATGTTAGAAGAAAATTCTGACCAACCAGTTCTTTTGGGGCTCATACACTGCTGAATAATATGTACAAGAAATTTCCATTTAGGAGAAAAATGGGCTTTTAAGAAAGTAAAAGAATCAGCAGGGCCCCTATAACCAATGTTTTGAAGACCAAAATGTAAAGCTTGAAGGGATAGGTCTGTTATACCTGAGGCATCTTGAAGATGCAAATGGTGCCGAATGGATTCCTCAGTGATGGTGATGGGAGTGCCATCAATTTTGGATAGAAGGGTAGGCACTCCATTGATGGTTTTAACAGATGCATGGTTCCAAAACTGTTCTATATGGGAGATGTATATAGTGGGGTTTATGGTTAGGGCATAATGAATATGGGAGTGCCTGAGGAAATCCATCATTGTATGGAACGGTTGGAGTTCAGCATGTTTCAGAGTGTATGGGAGGCAATTGTGTTCTTTTACGAACTCCATGGATGAACAAACGATGGTTTTAGGGTTTGAAAGAAGAATGTGTGATTCGTTCAGAGAGAAAGCAAGAGGCCGTGGAAGAAGAATATGTAACTGGTAGTTACAACTGAACGAAACCGGGACCTTTAAAGGTTTCGAAAAGGTTGGGTCCCGCGCACACATTTGAAAAATTACCCAAATACCCTGCACACTTTGACAGATCAAGTGAAAATAACTAGCAGTCCGAGAAAATGAACTAGCAGCATGAGAAAATACTCATGCTGTTAGTGTAAAATTGTGCAACTTTTCAATGGAACAGTGTCTCCCCCTTAAATTAGCATACTGAGTCGATAATAATGAAAACCAATTAATCCATGTTTACCATACCAATATTTGATATTAGGAAAGTGAACCTTCCCACATCAAAAGGTTTTGTAAATAGATCAGCTAGCTGATCATCTGTATGTATTTTGGTAACTTGGATTAATTTCTTTTCATTACAATCTCTGATGAAGTGAAACCTGATTTCTATATGCTTGGTTTTTGGGAATTTCACTGGGTTTTGCACAATGCTAATTGCACTTGAATTGTCAATATAAATAGGAGTGGATAAGAAATTCATACCATAGTCTCTTAGCTGATTTTGAATCCACATTACCTGGGAGCAGCAGCTTGCAGCTGCTACGTATTCTGCTTCAGTGGATGATGTGGAGACAGTTGTTTGCTTTTTGCATTGCCAAGAGACCAGTCTTGCTCCTAAGTATTGACATCCACCAGTTGTGGATTTTCTGTCAATGTTGCATCCACCATAGTCACTGTCAGAATAAGCAGTTAGTTCAAAAGGAGAGTCTTTAGGATACCATAGACCTAAATGTGGTTGGCCTTTAAGATATCTAAAGATTCTCTTAACAGCAACCAAGTGAGAATCCTTTGGAGAGCATTGAAACCTAGCACACACACAGACAGCAAACATAATATCAGGTCTTGAAGATGTTAGATACATGAGAGATCCTATAAGGGATCTGTATAGATGAATATCCACATCTATGCCATCTTTGTCTGTATGGAGCTGTTTATGAGGATCCATTGGAGTGCTTGCAACCTTTGTGTCTTGATAGCCAAACTTTTCCAATATGTCTTTGACATACTTTGATTGACTTATGAATAGACCAGTAGGCTTCTGTTTAACCTGCAGCCCTAGAAAGAATGTGAGTTCCCCCATTGAACTCATTTGAAACTTTTTGTGCATTAGGGCCTCAAAATCTTTGCACAAACTATCATTAGTTGAGCCAAAGATGATGTCATCAACATAGATTTGGACAAGAAGAATCTCAGCTTTGATGGATTTAGTGAAAAGTGTTTTGTCCAGAGTGCCTCTCTTGAATCCATTCTGTAGAAGATATGATGACAGTGTGTCATACCATGCTCTGGGGGCTTGGTGAAGACCATAGAGAGCTTTGTCTAGCTTGTACACCCTGTCTGGATACTTGTAGTCTTCAAAACCAGGAGGTTGACACACATACACTTCCTCTTCAATTGTCCCATACAGGAAAGCAGACTTAACATCCATTTGATACACTTTAAATCCTTTGAAACTTGCATATGCTAGAAACAGTCTGATGGCTTCAATTCTTGCTACTGGAGCAAAGACATCATCATAATCTATTCCTTCTTCTTGAGTGTACCCTTGTGCTACTAGTCTTGCTTTGTTCTTGATGACTATCCCTCTCTCATCCTTCTTGTTTCTGAACACCCATCTTGTACCTATTGCTCTCTTACCTTTAGGAAGATCCACCAGAGTCCATACATTCTGAATTTTGAACTGTAAAAGCTCTTCTTGCATAGCTTCAATCCAGGATGAATCTTTTAATGCTTCTGATGCCTTTTTAGGTTCCAATTGAGACATGAAACAGGCATGTTCAAAAGCAGCTAGACTGAATTCAGGAACTGCTAGTTCAGCAGCAGCAGTCTCATTTTGAACCATCTTCCTTGTTTGAACAGGAGTGCTTGGATCACCCAGTATTTGATTGAGAGGGTGATACTTGTGAACTCTTAGTGTGGGCTCTCTCTCTGTTTGAAAAGAAGTTCCAAGGTTTGTATCATCTCCATCAGAACCAGTAAATGGTTCAGTTTCTGAAACAGCTTGACTTGAATCTGGGACTGTTTTTTGTTGTGTTGGAGCTGTTCTTTCAGAACTTTGGAGTGGCACTTCAGTGTCTGGATTTATATCATTCAGGACCCCTGGAGGATCACAAGACAGAAGTGGTAGAGTGGTGAAATCATCCCAACTTGTTGAATCTGCAGCAGTCTGAGACTTTGTGCCAACAGCATGAGAAATTGTATTGGCAGCATGAGAATTCGTGTTAGCAGCTTCAACCCTGTATGCATCAGCTTCTGCAGTATACTCAACAAAGCTCAGAGAATTTGTTAGTGAATCTAAATCAAACAACCAATCAGGACCAGTGCCTTTGATATTAGCAGTATTTTCATTAAATTCAACATTGGCACTTTCTTCAATTGTTTTAGACACACTGTTGTATACTCTATAGGCTTTGCTTTGAGTTGAGTATCCTACAAAGAATCCTTCTTCAGCCTTACTCTCAAACTTCCCTAAGTGAGTCTTAGTGTGAAGAATAGTACATGGGCATCCAAAAGGCTTGAAGAAAGCTATTAGGGGACTTCTGTTATGGAATAACTCATAGGGAGTTTTTCCTTGAGATTGGACAACTTGAACCCTATTTAGAACATAACAGGCTGTATTAACAGCTTCTGCCCAGAAAGTCATTGGCAGATTTGAATCAGCTAGCATTGTTCTAGCAGCCTCAATTAATGTTCTATTCTTTCTTTCAGCTACACCATTTTGCTGTGGTGTTCTTGGTGCACTATATTGTTTAGCAATGCCTTTGGACTCACAAAAACTGTTTAGAAGGTGATTTTTAAATTCAGTTCCATTGTATGATCTTATCACCTTAACTTTGGAATTGGATTGGTTTTCTATCTTAAGGATAAAAGACTTAACTAGCTCAGCAGTTTCATCTTTGGACCTAAGAAAGTAAACCCAAGTAAATCTGGTGAAATCATCAACAATGACTAAACAGTATGCCCTTTTATTCAAACTCAAAACAGATGTTGGACCAAATAGATCCATATGTAACAACTGAAGAACTGATAGAAGATCAGAATGAATGGACTATTTTCACATTGGAATATATGATGAGATCATGTATTTTGGATTTAAGTACCAACTGAAAAGATCAATTTCTTTGATGAAGTTTTCGTATAACACTAGTTATCATGTTAAATTCAAGAAAACACCGTTTAAAGTTTTGTACGGGAGGAAATGTAGAACCCCTACATAATGGAAAGAAATTGAAAGGACTCTGATTGCTGAGTCTGTGATATGAAAGAAGAGTTATAATGATGAGACACCTAAACCAATCAACTTTGAGGTAAATGATGGAGCATATTTGTTAGTATCACCGATGAGGAGTGTTACTTGTTTTGAAAAAGGGGCAAGCTAACACTGAGGTGTGTTGGCTCAATTAGAATTACATAAAAGTTAGGAATCAGTTGTATCATTTGGAATTTCCTAAGGAAATATCAAAAAAAAAAAAAACACTTGGTGTTTCACGTGGGAAGCTTTATACAATCTTCACAGCCGGTAATGAAGATTATGCTGATTATACTGAATTAGAATTCATAAAAGGCTAGTATATGTTGAAGAGCCGGAATGTGTTTTAGACACCAAAGTAAAGAAGTTACGGAGTAAAGAAATTGAAATGGTGCTTGTACGTTGGAAGCGTCATAAAGGGACAAATCATACTTGGGAATCAAAGACAGAGATGCTGTCAGGATCTAAAACTGAATAACCAAGATTAACTGATTTGAAATTTATCAGAGTATAAATCAATAATCTTGCTTTGAATCAAAGTTTAATTAAGAAGTTTGCGGAATAACACTTAATTATTTTAACAAAAACTTTCAGAACCAATGAAGCATAAAACATAAGAAGTAATCAAGACTGTTTGTATTGCTGAATTGAATGATTACAATCACCTCTAATCTGTTTTGATTAGACGAAGAACACAGACTGTTCTTAGGGTTTTACAACCTTAGAGGCTTATGAAAACTTAATCAACAAAGCAATTACAGACTCAAAAATATGCAGAAAACTTCTATATACTTCTGTACAATAGAATGACCTATTCTCTGTATTTATATTGCTTTTTGGACTTGTTTCCTTGAAGGACTATGACTTCTCTGTTAGTAGATATGCTGGAATCTTCGTGTAGATATCTTTCCTGAAAATCAGCACTTTCTGTTTATGAAACTGTTGAGCAGCTTGAATCTCTTGACAGCATGAACTGAGCAGCTTGAGTTGTTTTGCTCTGGTAGCTTGAACTTTTGCACTGGCAGCTCGAGTTTCTTCAACTAGCAGCATGAACTTTGTATTTACATGAAAAATCTACTAACAGTCTGAGAAGTCTAACTAACAGCTTGAATGTACTTAAACTATTTCCCAACAGATGCTGAAGAAATACCCGCAACTTTTTGAAGCTAAATAACTTCGAGGACGAAGTTTAAGCGTGGTGGAGCCCATGCTGTAACATCCTCAGATCTAAATTATTTTAAATTAGGATAATTAGTTGGATTATGAAAGATGATTATGTATTTGGAAATTTAAAAGTTGGTTGCTATTTTAAGAAATTAAGAAATTTTAAGAATTTTGAATTATTATTAAAAAATATGATGATTTTAAGTTGTAGTGGTGATAAAATAAAGAAGGAAATCAGTATTTAATGAAATCAGTTATGTTGAGGGGCTAAATGTTATAAAAGCCAAAACTTAAGAAATAAAAGACACATTGTCTCTTATTCGGTCATTTCATCTTCAAGATTCAAAACTCTCAAGCTCTCTATCTCTCTCTAAATAATCTGTTGAGAATCTAGATTGTGAAGAAAATTCGTGGATCTAACTGATAATTAACAAGAATCAAGTGGATTAAAGGTAAGAAAGTTATTCCTAAAGCCTTGAGTTTTATTTTTGAAGAATAAAGATGCAAAATTCAGATTTTTAATATAAATAAATGTTGTTGCATGTATGTTTAATCAGTTGGAAATCATTATTTGAACATCACTGAAGCTCAGAAACAAGAATCGTTGTTAAATTCGTCCAAAAAGGTAATAAATCTGAGATTTTATAACTTTTTGTGTTCTTGAAGAAATATTCATATTTTGGACAAATTTGAATGAATATTTGTGTTTTAGATGGGAAAAATGATGTAGAAACACTCTAATAATGTTTATAAAACATTGGAATGAATTGCATGTTGATAGAAATTGATTTTGGAAATTTTAGTGAAAATCCGTAAGTTTCGAAGGCACACCTGCATGTCGACTCGGCGAGTCTCCAAGAACAAATCTTCAAAAATTCAAAAGTGTTGTATCCGAATTCGGTTGGGACCCGAATTCGGATGAGACCCGAACCCGGATGGAACCGAATACGGATGGACTCGAACTCGGATGGCTCAAAAGTAATTCGGATGGATTCGAAATCCGGCCGAGGATCCGAAATTCGGACCTCGACTCGGCGAGTCGCCTCCACTCACTCGGCGAGTCACTCACTGATTATGCGAATTTCGAATGAGTTTTAGGGATCTCGAATTGATGGTTAATTAATCACACTTTTGGGATATCTTTTGTACTATATTAAGGTATATAATGAAGGGTTATTTGGGAATAATAACAGACCAAATAATGGATTTTAAACATGAGTTTCGGATGACGGTTCCGAATGTTTTAACACTTTAAATTGAAAAGACTTGTTGCAATTTGTTAAAGAACATATAATGATGATATGTTTATCTTGTGAAAATGTAACAGGTCCCTTGTGGTGTTGTTTAACCCACAGTGGGGTACTCTTGAGTCCGGTTGAAATCCCGAAGAGAAATAATATTGATAGAAGTTAACTAACGCACCCACTGTGAGTACATATGATTTTGCATGTTTATATCTGCTTTATGTTAGCTATTGTCTGCTGAGACATGTTGTTTCACTTTCGTTTGGAATTCTACTAACTTGCGTATATTTAGATGCACATTGTTGCTTGTTGCATGTCCGTTTCTTTGTTGTGCATCTTTCGATGGACCGGCGGGTCGCATTTGTTATTCCGATGTTACTGCGCTATATGACCCGGAGCTGATCCCTCCGAGGTTCTGGTAGGCAGTAAGTCATCCCCGATGTTATGTCTGTCTCAGATGGTTGGTTTAAATGTCGAGCTTTGGGCTCGTAGGAGCGACGACTCATGTGTCGTACTTTGTGTACTTGGAGAGTGCACGACGTGCGTCGTCGGTGTTACTCTTATGTGCTTCATTAAGATTTATAAAATGTGTAAATTTGTGTATTCACTAAGCATCGCTTACCCCTCACTTGTTTAATTTTTACAGGAAAAGGGAAATCTGCTGCTGGACCTTCTAGCTGGGTCATCTATTGAAGTATTCGAAGATATCTACTACTTATTTTGGTAACGGATCTATGGGATTATTGTTGTAATACATTTGGGATGTTGTAATGTTGAGAAATAGTTTAAGTATGTTCAAACTGTTAGTTAGACTTCTCAGACTGTTAGTAGATTTTACATGTAAATACAAAGTTCATGCTGCTAGTTGAAGAAACTCGAGTTGCCAGTGTAAAAGTTCAAGCTGCCAGAGCAAAACAACTCAAGCTGCTCAGTTCATGCTGTCAAGAGATTCAAGCTGCTCAACAGTTTCAGAAACAGAAAGTGCTGATTTTCAGGAAACGATATCTACATGAAGATTCCAGCATATCTACTATCAGAGAAGTCATAGTTCGTCAAGGAAACATATCAAGAAGCAATATAAATACAGAGAATAGGTCGTTCTATTGTATAGGAGTTTTCTGCATATTTTGAGTCTGTAATTGCTTTATTGATTAAGTTTTCTTAAGCCTCTAAGGTTGTAAAACCCTAAGAACAGTCTGTGTTCTTCGTCTAATCAAACAGATTAGAGGTGATTGTAATCATTGAATTCAGCAATACAAACAGTCTTGATTACTTCTTATGTTTTATGCTTCATTGGTTCTGAAAGTTTTTGTTAAAATAATTAAGTGTTATTCCGCAAACTTCTTAATTAAACTTTGATTCAAAGCAAGATTATTGATTTATACTCTGATAAATTTCAAATCAGTTAATCTTGGTTATTCAGTTTTAGATCCTGACAAGTGGTATCAGAGCCAGGTTTGTCAAACCAGGTTGTTCAAATCAGGTTTTTCAAACCAGGTTACTCTTTGTTTTTCAAAGTCAAAAACTTTCTTTTAAATTTTTAATCTTTTACAATGGAATTTGAAAATAGCAGCAGTGGATCTGGGCAAGGACTCAAAGTGCCTATGCTCAAGCCCACTGAGTTTGAGATGTGGAAACTCAGGATTCAACAGAATATTCAATTCATTGATTATGCCATATGGGAAGCTGTTGAATTCCCTCCTGTAGTTGATCCAGAACTTGATGCTGAGGGAAAACCAGTCAAAACTCCTCCAAAAACTGAACTTGAAAGGAAGGCTAGAATGAATGAAGTGAAAGCACTCACACTATTACAAATAGCCATTCCTAATGCTTATCAACATCAGTTCAAAAAGTTTTATACTGCTCACTCTCTTTGGAATGCCTTAGAGAAGAGGTTTGCTGGTAATGCCAGTACCAAGAGAAATAAAAAAGACCTCTTGAAACAGCAGTATGAAAACTTTTCTGGTGGCAAGAATGAAAACCTCACTCAAATCTTTGACAGGTTCAACAAACTGATAAGTGAACTGGAAAGTGCAAAGGTCAATCTGGATCAAGATGAAGTCAACGAAAAGTTTCTCAGATCTCTTGGAGAAGAATGGACAATCTATGCTGCACAATGGAGAACAAAAGACACTCTTGATGAGATAGAATTGGATGATCTGTATAACAGTTTAAGAGTGTTTGATGATTGATGCTAAAAAGAAATCTTTTTCTTATAATCACAATACTGCTCTTCTATCTTCTGAAAAATCTAATAACTGTGATTCTTTTTCAGGTGGTGATGGCAACTCTGCTGAAACTCACTATGAGGCCTTTGTTGCCAATGATGGATTATTTGCTCTAAATGTTGAAGACTTGGAACAAATTCATCCAGATGATCTTGAAGAGATGGATTTAAAGTGGCAACATGCAATGCTAACCATGAGGGCCAAAAGATTTCTGAAAAGAACTGGTAGGACCAACTTTCAAGCCAAGACAGAATGCAAACCATCTTTTGATAAATCAAAAGTGGAATGCTATAAATGCCATAAGCTTGGTCACTTTGCCAGAGAATGTAGATCTCAAGGTCAACAGCCATCAAGGACTTCACAGCCCATCCAAGCGTCCTCATCAACAACACTTGTCTCTCAAGAAGACAATGTGTTTGACTGGAGTGATCAGACAGAGGAAGAATTTCAAAATCAAGCACTTATGGCAGAAACATCAAATGTCTCCTCCACTGAACTACCATCTGAGGTAAATTCTAAGCTCTTCTCTCAATCATGCAAAAATATGGTTAAAAAGTACAGAGATCCTAATGAGAGCATGTGCAAAACTCTAGCTAAGATGGAAGAAAGGAGATATGAATACATGCAAGCCATAGAAGATCTGGAAAAACAGATAAATGATTATAAGGACAATGAGATTCAAATGGGTTATGATAGAACCTATCATGAGTGGGAGAAAAAGGAGCTAAATAAGAAAATAGAATCTCTAAATAAAAAGGTAGAAGAGACTGAACAAAAGGTGTTTGAGGCTAATAAGAAGCTAGAATCTGTGAACATAGATCTAGGAAACTTCAAGTTAGCAAATCAAAAGCTAGAACACCTAATGGAAGTTCAATTCAAAGATAGAGTGAAATCTCAGGTCAATCCCAAAGAAGGAATAGGATACAGAGCTACTCCACCTCCATATAATAACAAGTACATTCATCCAATGAGTGAGGTTGCTGATAGACTTGTCAATGAACCACTAGCTGAGTCTATGACTATTGTAGATCCTATTCTTGATAACAGTCCTGAATTAAAAGAAGATAAGAGTCAAAATAGAGACTGTGACACAAAGAGTGCACCCATAGAAGTCCAAGCTCCCAGTAAGAAAGGAAAAGAGAAGATAAGTGTATGCAATGCTACTCCACAAGATCCTGTACATTCTAACTGTAACACTGCATCTTCATCAAAAGGAACTAAAAGAGGTAAAACTGTTTCTATCTGCACATGCCAAAAGCATGGTGTTCAAAAGTTTTCTAAACAACAGCAGGTAAGAGGAAACCAGAGAAACAAGAACCAGAAATTGACAGAAAATTCTGGTGTTCCAATTCAAACTGTCAAAAGATGCTTTCACTGTGGAAGGAAGAATCACTTAGCCAAGGATTGTTTTTACAAACCAGCTGTTGCAAAACAGACTGTGCATCACACAAAATCAAATCCTAATCAGCCAAAGCACTCAAAAGTGAAACCTTCCACAGCAGCTCCAAAGAAAACAGTTGATCACAGATTCTCAAAAGTTAATAAAAAACAGTCCACACATCAAAAACAAGTTTTGGCAAAGCCTAAATCAAGTTTTAAACAAATATGGTGTGTCAAGGACAAATCTGTTGCTCAAACTGCTAATGCAAAAGATCAGACTGCTAAGTCAAAATCTGATGCTGTTAGTGCAAAAACTGAAACTGTTAGCACTACAAACACAGCTCAAGCTGCTGGGCATCAAACTGGATCTGCTAGTGAATCATCTGAGACTGTCAGAAGAAAAGATGATCAAAATAGTTGGATACCTCATATTATCACTAAATACTCTCCAAAGACTCCATCAGTAGATCTCACCAAATATAAGAAGTCAAAAACAGTTTTTAGTTATGTCAATGTACAAGGCCAACCCAAAACCAATTTGGTTTGGGTTTACTCCACTACTAACTAAGCTGTTATTTGTGCAGGGCAACCACAGGTCTCCTCATAGATCAAGATGGCATCTGGACAGTGGATGCTCTAGGCACATGACAGGCAATTCTGAATGCTTGTCAAATTTCAAAGGTTTTGATGGAGATTTTGTTGCATTTGGAGGCAACTCAAAAGGAGGTAAGGTTACAGGTAAAGGTACTATTAATGCAGGCAACATGACATTCCATGATGTTCTGTATGTTGAACAGCTTAAGTACAATTTATTGAGTGTCTCTCAAATCTGTGACAAACAAAACATTGTTCTGTTCACAGATTCTGAGTGCATTGTTCTTTCAAAGGATTTCAAAGTTCCTGAAAATCTTGTTTTACTTAGAACACCAAGAAAGGACAATGTTTACTGCCTGGACACAGATCTTTTACCTAAGTCAAATACTTTAAGCTGTTTAATATCCAGAGCATCATCAAATGAGTCTGCTCTTTGGCATAGAAGGATGTGTCACATGAACTTCAAGTCCATGAATATTTTAGTCAAAAAGAATCTGGTAAGAGGCTTACCACAAAAGGAGTTCATCTGTGATGATCACTGTGTAGCATGCCTTAAAGGTAAGCAACACAAAACTTCTCATAAGGCCAAAGAAGTAAATTCAATCTCATCTGTTCTTCAGTTGGTACATATGGATCTATTTGGTCCAACTTCTGTTTTGAGTTTGAATAAAAGGGCTTACTGTTTGGTCATTGTTGATGATTTCACCAGATTTACTTGGGTTT
>JAANYP010002844.1:0-128414 GCA_020465985.1 Centrapalus pauciflorus
TTAGATTACTGAAAAGAAAGAAATACTACGGACCTCTACAATAAAACCCGTTTTAACTTTACTATACTAAGTTCAAATTACTCGGGTTGCGCACTCCATTCAGTTAATAAATACTCAACCCCCCCCACGTTGATCTTATCAAACGCGCTTTGGTAAATAGACTCTGCATTCTTCTCTTCTGTTGCCCCTTTTTTACTAGTTTGATTACGTTCTTTTCAGCCACAATCCACGAATAAAATGATGCCTTATTTGTCAATTGTGCTTGTTTGTTTGGTGTTTTTTTTGACTGGATTATTAGCGTTATAGCAATTAGTAGACTGGTTATCTATCCTCTATTGGCAGCTTTGAGTTATTGAGTGTAAGCCAAACCCCTGTAATCCCGCAATTTCGGTTGTACCACAGGACCTGCGGAGGCCAGCAACCTACCTTGGCCTCGCAGTTGACCACGCGCTACCGACGTTTGTTTTCTTGCATTGCCAGGAACCACCAGTCTCCCTCCAAGCGCAAACGGGAGGAACCTGACAACCTCCAGTCGTTGATCTTTGCGCTGTCAAGCTGGCTGCTGCATCCTCCGTTACTGTCAGAATCTGGACAAACGCCTCCAACCTTCGATTCTCCCTCGCGTGATACCAAAGTCCCAGCTTCGGTCTTCGACTTGAGGCTATCGTAGACATCCGCTTTACAGCTTTCATCCATTGCATTTTTCCTTCGGATTCGCTGAAACTTTGCCCACAAATTACAAACATGCAAACAATTACATAATGTCAGGTCTGAAGCAGTGTTTAACACTTACATAATGCGTGACCCACCCAAATCATGGCCCTGCGCGAATATAAGGTTCGGTCGTATCCACATCCGGTATCACTTTCAGTACCCGCCCTGAGCTTGTGATGATTCACTTGAATCGGCGTGCTGAAATGGGCAGTCAACTTAGTTCCCTCCATCCCAAACCGTTCTAATATGTCATAGACATACTTAGTTTGATGGATAAACATCCCTTCCTTCTTTTGGTCAACTTGTAACCCTAAAAAGAAATTCAACTCCCCCATAGCACTCATCTCGAACTTAGACTTCCTCACCTTCCCGAAATCTTTGCACATCTGTTCGTCTGATGATCCAAAAATGATATCATCGACGTACACTTGTACCAAGATAAAGTGATCGCCCTTCCTCTTAACAAACAAGGTACTATCTATCCTACCCCTTTCAAAACCGTTCTCTAACAGATGGTTGGATAGAGTCTCATACGATGCCCTAGGTGCCTGATGTAATCCGTATAGAGCCTTATCTAAGCGATATACTCTATCAGGATATTATGGATCTGTAAATCCGGGCGGTTGTTCTACATACACCAACTCCTTCACTTTCCCATACAAGAAAGCACTCTTAACATCTAATTGATATACCTTAAAGCCTTTGAAGGAGGCAAACGCTAGAAACAACCTAATGGCTTCCAGCCTTGCTACTGGTGCAAAAACCTCGTTGTAATCGATTCCCTCCTCTTGGTTGAAACCCTTTACAACTAACCTAGCCTTGTTGCGCGTGACTATACCCCGATCGTCTCTTTTGCACTTAAAAACCCATTTGGTTCCTATGGCAATCTCCCCTCGAGGTAACGGAACTAACTCCCACACTTCTAGTTTCCTAAATTGCGAAAGTTCTTCCTGCATCGCTTCAACCCAAGAGTTATCCTTAAGTGCCATTTGCACATTTTTAGGCTCTACTTGCGATATGAAACATGAATATAGACATGTGTGATATGCCTCGGAGTCGTTTATCATCGACAACAACACAGTGTTGTTATTTACACTACTCCGAGTCCTCACACCCTCGTTAGGATTTCCTATGATGCTTTCTATCAGATGGTTCTTGTTAATCCTAGAAGTCTCTATATCATCAACCCTTAGATTATCTCCTAAGTCAGATCCTATTTCACCTAATGGGGGAACAGTCTCAGCTTCTACATTTTCCTCCTCACGGACGTTTTCCTCAGAGTTGGAACTCGATGCTTGAGTCTGATTCTCAGTGGTAGGTGCCTCTTGATCAGCAACTTCTGGAGACCCATCTACAGTCGCAGTAGGCTCGGATGTAGATTCGAACGTGGTCCTCGGAAAGATATGGCCATCGTCATTTAGGTGCAACGTCGCCATGTCTTTTTCGATTGTACCTGCAGTATCATCCAAAGGAATGTTAAATGACTCAAACAATTTATCATAGTCAAATAACCATTCCGGACCAGTTTGGGGTTCATGTGTATAACTTGTGACTTCAATATTATACACAATCTCCACAGTACCACTCGTTTTGTTAAAAACCCGTTTGTTTGGTGAGTTTGGCACATAACCTAGGAAATATCCTTCGTCAGCCTTTTCATCAAACATTGGTTGATGTTTTGTTCTTAAAAGTGTGCATGGTACTCCAAACGGTTCGAATCCAGTTAAGTTAGGTGGCCGTTTATTCAAAATTTCATAGCATGTTTTGTTCAATGATTTGACTGTAAGGACTCGGTTTAAAATGTGGCACGCGGTATTCACTGCCTCCCCCCAAAACATGGTAGGAAGCTTTGAATCCGAAAGCATAGTCCTTGCAGCCTCAATCAAAGTTCTATTTTTACGTTCGGCCACCCCATTCTGTTGAGGTTCATATGGTGCACTGAATTGATGCACTATGCCCTTTGATAGGCAATATACACCAATTACAGTGTTTTTGAATTCAGTCCCATTATCACTACGAATATGTTTAACTCTAGTTCCATATGAGTTCTCCACTTGGTCCAAGAACCCGATGAGCTTTGTAGTTGTCTCGTCCTTCGTACCTAAAAAGAAAACCCAAGAAAAACGTGAGTAATCGTTGGTGATAACTAAGCAAAACCAACTACCTCCTATACTCCTTTTGTTGACAGGTCCGAAAAGGTCCATATGCAACAAATCGAATGTTGAGGCGATTGAATTTTGTTTCTTGGACTTGTGTGTCTTTTTATGCTGTTTGCCCTTCATGCACGGTAGACACTTGTCCTCGAACTGAAAACTCTTCAATGGCACACCCTGCACCAATCCATTCTTCGTTATGTAATTCATCTTCCTTAGGTGCAGGTGAGCCATGCGTCTGCGCCACAGAACGGATTCCGTCTCCGAAGCTTTTGATAGTAAGCAGATCGGACCCATCGAAGTATCTGGCTTGTTCATATCGAGCATGTACAAGTCATTCTTCCTTGGCGCCCGCATCAATATCCAATCTTCAGGTATCTTGAATCCAGGCTTCAGCACTAACGCCTCAGTGTCAGTAAATAACACCGAGTTCTTCTTATCACAGATTTGAGATACACTAATGAGATTATAAACCAGTTTATCAACGTGATAAACTTGATCCAATGTAATCGTCCCATTAGTGACTTCTCCAGTTCCAGTGATATTTCCACCCTTGTTACACGCGAATGATACGAATCCCCTATTACCCCCCTTGAAGTCTGTAAGAAGCTTCTTTCCCCCGTCATGTGCCTGGAGCAACCACTGTCGACGAACCACTTGTTGTTTGGACCGGTAGTTATCTCCTGCACATGAAAGAAAATAGGTTAGTTATCACGGGGAACCCAAGCCATGACTGACTTGGTAATACCATTCTCGTCTACATACGTGAACTCTTTCAAGTACCCATCTCGCCTTTCAGGTGACTTGGGCCTTTGAACTGAATTCTGTTGTGGTGCCGAGTGATTTAAGTTCACTCTTTGCCTTGGTGTAGGCATTTGTTGTGGAGCTCTAGAATAATTCCTATTATATGTCATTTCTGACTGTGATCCCTGAGCTCTTACCGGTGCATATTGTCTAACTGGAGTATGAGACCTAACTGGAGTATGTGACCTGCTAGGTGTGGTGCTCCTATAGACTTGTTGTGGTGCTGACCTAGATTGATTATTGACACGATTCGGTGAATTTGTCCTAATCACATCCTTTGGTCCAACCTTAACCGGTGTGTTTTTCACAACTTGTTTGGGTGCGGCCTGCACAATTTTCTCGGTAGGTTGAGAACTACTGCTGCTTGCCACACTGGGTGAGGGCTTGACAGGTGTTGGATTCACTGTCTTAGGGGTAACATCGGCTTTCCTAAGTGGACAGTGAGAAGCAACATGCCCTTTCTCGTGACATCTGAAGCAAGACATCTTATCTATGGACTTTTTGGTTGTTCCCTTAGATCTAGGTGTCTCACTAGTGTCTACTTCCTTTGGTACAGCTATAATGTCGGACTCGTCGACCTTGTCAGCCCATGAAATTTTCTGTTTTCCTGCAGGTGTTTCACTGGAGGAAGACACAAATTTCACTTTCTTGACCTTGACGGTTGAGTCAGCCACCTTAGGTGCATTTTCTACTATAGGCTCAGGTGTCGGTTCAGGTAGGTCCTCTAATTCTACTGACTTGTCAGTTTTCTCCTGAGGCTGAGGCACATAGTTCGCATTGAACGGTGGAGGAATTTCGTGAAAACCTAGACCTACAGGCTTCTTAGACTGTCTTTGGGCATCTAAGACTTTCCCTAGATTGAGGCTCGAATTCCTAAACTTTTCCAGCTTGCTATTTGCCTCTGCTACCTTAACCTTGGTCTCTGCTAGCTCTATATCCTTGTCCTTAAGACTTTTTGTCAAGGCCTCTACGTGCTCATACATAAGTTCTATCCTAACACACTGCTCACTGAGTTTGTCTTTTAGAACTACTACGTCTTGAGCATCAGCCTTAAGCTTTTCTTTTAGATCTTGCTTTATATCATTTAGGCTAGCGTTTTCTATTTTTAAGTTCTCATTTTGAGCAGATATGGTTTTATGTGATTCTAAGACTAGATTTAACCTATCATTAGAAGTAGCACACAAAGCACATAATTCTTGAAATAGAGAGTAAGATAGACTAACCTTAGAGTTATCAGATTCCACGTTGGCCATCTGAGCAGCAAACTCCAGCACTGTCTGATCATTCGCCTTCTCTACCCACATTGGACTGCTGTCCCGTGTAGTCTGCTCGTTCCCATCACACCCCGTTTCTGTGACTTCAGCCATGAAGGCTCTAGCATTCGACTCAGGATGTGAGCTCCAATCATACGTACCATCTAGCTGTCTATCTGAAGTGACATTGGATAGAAGACCCGCTAGATTGGCCTGTCCAGATGAGGAACTCGTAAGGTATCGTTGTTGGGACTGATTTTGGTACTGTCCCTGATGCTGACTCTGTCCTTGGTATGTCTCTACCTTCGGTCTCTGACACTCCCTGGCGAAGTGTCCCAATCCCTGACAGTTGTAGCATTTCACCTTGGACTTATTAAACCCGATCCCCTTGTTATTCATCTGCAAATTCCTTCCAGTTCTCTTAATGAATCTTTTAACCCTCTGGGTCACCATGGCCAGTTGCCACTTAAGATCCATTTCCTCTAAGTCATCAGGGTCGACCTGATCGTAATCCTCATCCCATAGAGCCGGATCATTGATCTTCCCTTGAACACAATTTCCATAAGCGGCCACAAACGAAGCAAGTAGATTCAGATGTTCTTCCGCCGACTTTGCGCTCATAGGCATCTTTGAATAGCTCTGAGATGTCGATGCCTGTTGAACTTGAGGCTGTGGTTCTTCCGATCTTCCTAATCCTAAGAACGCGCGAGTCAGTGAGTCTTCAGACTCTGCTGGTGATGACGTTTCTCCGGTGAAAAACGCTGTAGCAGTCTTCGAATCGGCTGTCACTGAAGATTTTGTTGTCTTTCCAAAATACATTGCTGGATTCTGGACTTGCTCGTAATCAGTCTCGGCCTTAATTAACTCGAAGTTATATGCCCTCAACGTTCCCACAATGTCATCAAGAGATTGAGTATAGTATTTGTCCTCATTCAGCTTAATCATTGCCACGTACATAGCCCATTTGGCTGGTAGGGCATCAAGAAGCTTGTTGTTCTTGTCAGTGTCCGAATACTCAATTCCATGACTTTCAAGTTCCGTTATCAGATGATAGAACCTGGTGATAATATCATCCAGCTGTTCATCCTTAATTGCCTTGAAAATCGCAAACTGTTGCTTCAACAGCTTTGTATGCTTTCTACGCACCCGAGGATTACCCTCACACCTTTTCTCGAGACACTCCCAAAGCTCTTTCGACGTCCTTTGAGTCCGAAATGTGTGTAATATATCCTGAGGTAAAGCCATACGGATTATGGAGAAAGCTTTGTTTTCGGCTTCAAATAATTTCTTGTCATCCTCTTTCATCATCTGGTATGACAAGACCTTTTGACGGCCTTCAACTTCTGATACCGGTGGAATATACCCTTCATCTATGCACACCCACATGCGCATATCGTTGAACCGTACGAACTCGGTAAATCGGTCCTTCCACCAGTAATAGTCCTCGACCTTCATCAGCTTAGGCGGTGCGTTCGCCTTCCCGACCTCGTGGTCCATTTCTAAGAATTTCTGAAGATTAGACATCTTTTCGAAAGAAATTGAATTGACCCTTAATTAATTTAATTCGAAACTAATGTGGATTAACTCTTTCGAATCTAGATAGATTCGAATGTAATTAGATTCCAATTTATTTGGGATTAAATTCGATTAAGTGTTTTAATTCAATTAAACTCAAAATATGTCAGATTCGAGATATCCTTAGATTCGATGGTCCTTAGATTCGAAGGTCAGCAAACTCGAAATTCAGCAGATTCGAAAAAACAGATTCGAAACAATACTAGACTCGAAACAAACTCGAAACTAAACTAGACTCGAGATCCTATTCGAATGAAGCAACAGATTCGAAACAGGTAGATTCGGAAAACTCTGAAATTGACTCGAAAGGAGCGTATTTAGGTTAGACTGGAGACTAAAGTGAAACCCTAATTACCCCTATAGATTTGAGCGCCGCAAACTCGAAAAACGGCTAACACTTTGATTTTTTGACGTTTTGTAGATTAAATCACTATTTTTCTAACGAAAAATAATGATTTCGATCAAAAACGTGAAAAACCACAAAGTGTTTCCCGAATATGAATTTGCTAAGCTTGAAAATACGTTTTTGAGAGCAAAACCGTCCAACTAGCGTCAAGAAACCTAGAATGTATCTGATGAACACGAAGAACACCAAGAACACTCCGTAGGGTCTGATACCACTTGTAAGGTCCACCACTGCAAGATCTATCTAGACGCGAATCCGTGAACGAGTGCGGAATCCTCGTTGACGGCTAGACGGACAACTCTCAACCACGAAACACGGAGACTATTAGACGCTGAACGAACGACACACGAACGATCCTACGAACTAATTCTCTCCGAAACGGCACTCACCTAGCTGATAAACTCGAGATTGCCTTAAGCTTAATTCCTCACGAATTCTGCTAAAAGTCTGCTAATGACTCGAGTCTATCCCTAATTATAGACCCTGATTCGAGTCTGATGTGGGCCAAACTCGAATCTGGCCCAAGGCCCATTCGAGTCTGTTCACAAGGACACTCTCGAATCTAGCCTTTATTCGAATCTAAGGCTACATTCGAATCTATCACAGATTCGAATGTCTACCTTTGTGTAATTCGAATCTAGCCAAATCACTTAAACACTTAAGTGATGAAACTTATGTTTTACTTATGTTTGAGTTAATCTTTGACCTTTATGTTTGAACTTCTTGTAATATGTTACATCAAGTTCAAACACACAATCAATAACAGACAAACACATAAAAACATATATATGCAAACACTTGTTAATTCTCAATACTCAGAATATTACTTAAACCAAAATGCTGATCGATTAGACTGCTATCGTCACACAAGGTGTACCAACAGATTTGTCGTGACACACTTATTTAGCCAATTGTTGGTATTTTACCCCGTTAAACATTCTACATTTCGGAATATCCCTTGGCCTTTTTATTTATCAGGAAATTATCTTACGTGACTCAGACATAGACATACTTTTATGATCAAGGCACACAGACAAAGATTCTAACTTGTTGGTATTTGCAAACTTTCTTTAAAAGACAAACAGCGGACACAGGTCTGTATTTTCATACAACAAAGTGTCTTAGTTCGACTTAAGGTTTATTTTTAAAGTTAGCAGACAGCGGTGACAGGTCTGTACTGACGTACAACAAAGC
The DNA here is from genome assembly GCA_020465985.1 of Centrapalus pauciflorus. Classification (NCBI taxonomy): domain Eukaryota; kingdom Viridiplantae; phylum Streptophyta; class Magnoliopsida; order Asterales; family Asteraceae; genus Centrapalus; species Centrapalus pauciflorus. The sequence continues at coordinate 8,100 of JAANYP010002844.1, forward strand.
GACATATCTGCTAACCCGAATCTAAACAGAGACAACATGTCTGTACTTATGTACAACAGAGTTGCATGTTTTCGACTCTCAGTTACATATGATATTTCTATTCTTTCCATTTTTAGATGTATTTGATGTTGCCATACATCCCCAGAAAGTTTGCATACCTCATTTAGACTCAATGTTTGTATGTCTTGCACATAAAAATTAAGACCGATTGGTCATACATCTAAGATAGTGACACGCTTGACTTTTTCTAGATTATTTTATTAGCCTTGAGATTCCATATATGTATTATGCCTACCAACATATCAAACTAAATAAAGTATAACACTTAGGATTTAGTTGCATTATGTGTGAAAGCCTAAATACTTAGAGTCTGTAACGACTATGCTAATTTTCGTCACTTTGAACCTATGTATCTAAGACTTAACTTCTTTTTTTTTCTGATATTCTCTTTTTTTGTATTTTTGTAATTTTCTCTCTTTTTTTCTTTTGTTTTTCATAAGAAAAGCAGTAAAATAAGCTAACCTACTAACTTACTAAAAATAGAAACTTACTAAAAATAGAAAGTTTCCTAAATTAGCAGATTACTGAAAAGAAAGAAATACTACGACTCTACAATAAAATAAACTTACTACTACTAAGGTCAAATTACTCTGGGTTGCGCATTCCATTCAGTTGAATTAAATACTCAAACCGTGACTTATCAAACGCTTTGGTAAATAGATCTGCATTATTATCTTCTGTTGCCACTTTTACCAGTTTGATTAAGTTCTTTTCAGCACAATCACGAATAAAATGATGCCTTATGTCTATGTGCTTTGCTTTGTTGTGTTTGACTGGATTATTAGTTATAGCAATAGTAGACTGGTTATCTATCCTAATTGGAGTTTGAGTGTAAGCCAAACCGTAATCCTGCAATTGTTGTTGTATCCACAGAACCTGTGAGCAGCAACTACCAGCAGCAACATACTCGGCCTCGCACGTTGACACGGCTACCGACGTTTGTTTCTTGCATTGCCAGGACACCAGTCTCCCTCCTAGGAACTGACAACCTCCAGTCGTTGATTTGCGCGTCAAGCTGCATCCTCCGTAGTCAGAATCTGTGAACGCCTCCAACTCTAGATCTCCCTCCGCGTGATACCAAAGTCCCAGCTTCGGTTTCGACTTGAGGTATCGTAGAATCCGCTTTACAGCTTTCATATGCATTTCCTTCGGATTCGCTTGAAACCTTGCACAAATACAAACAGCAAACATAATGTCAGGTCTTGAAGCAGTTAAATACATAAGTGACCCAATCATGGCCCGATATAAAGTCGGATCCACATCGGTATCACTTTCAGTACCCGGCCCGAGATTGTGATTCACTTGAATCGGCGTGCTGAAATGGGCAGTCAACTTAGTTCCCTCCATCCCAAACCGTTCTAATATGTCATAGACATACTAATTGGAGTTTGAGTGTAAGCCAAACCTGGCTCTGATACCACTTGTAAGGTCCACCACTGCAAGATCTATCTAGACGCGAATCCGTGAACGAGTGCGGAATCCTCGTTGACGGCTAGACGGACAACTCTCAACCACGAAACACGGAGACTATTAGACGCTGAACGAACGACACACGAACGATCCTACGAACTAATTCTCTTCGAAACGGCACTCACCTAGCTGATAAACTCGAGATCGCCTTAAGCTTAATTCCTCACGAATTCTGCTAAAAGTCTGCTAATGACTTGAGTCTATCCCTAATTATAGACCCTGATTCGAGTCTGATGTGGGCCAAACTCGAATCTGGCCCAAGGCCCATTCGAGTCTGTCCACAAGGACACTCTCGAATCTAGCCTTTATTCGAATCTAAGGCTACATTCGAATCTATCACAGATTCGAATGTCTACCTTTGTGTAATTCGAATCTAGCCAAATCACTTAAACACTTAAGTGATGAAACTTATGTTTTACTTATGTTTGAGTTAATCTTTGACCTTTATGTTTGAACTTCTTGTAATATGTTACATCAAGTTCAAACACACAATCAATAACAGACAAACACATATAAACATATATATGCAAACACTTGTTAATCCTCAATACTCAGAATATTACTTAAACCAAAATGCTGATCGATTAGACTGCTATCGTCACACAGGGTGTACCAACAAATAGCAACGCCTTATCATCCGCAAACTAGCGGAAAAGTTGGGATCTCTAATGGAGAGATCAAAAGAATCCTTGAAAAGACTGTAAGACCTGATCGTAAGGATTGGTCGCAAAAATTAGAGGATACTCTATGGGCATACAAAACCGCATTTTGAAATACCAATCGGTATGTCCCCATACAGACTTTTTTATGGTAAGCTTTGCCATCTTCTAGTGGAACTAGAACACTGAGCTCTATGGGCAATTAAAAACATAAATTTTAATTTACATGATGCCGGTGTTGATAGGAAATTCCAATTAAATGAACTGGAAGAAATTGGTAGAGAAGCCTAAGAAAGTGCAAAATTTTACAAAGAGAAAACAAAAGTTTTCCATGACAGGATGCTCGTAAATAAAATATTTACTAAGAGAAATAAAGTGTGGTTATTTAATGCAAGACTTACACTATTTCCTGGTAAATTAAATAGTAAAAGGACAGGACCATACATTGTAACTAATACCTACCCACATGGTGCGGTAGAGATTCAAGACCTAAAGGGTGGTGAGCCATTTAAACTCAATGGACATAGACTTAAATAATATGTTCAATGGGCCACCAATAATATTTTTAGCCTCTAAATTAATCAGACTACAAGATCCAAAAATTAACTAATTAGTTTAGGAGCAGTACGTCTGGCTGAAGACGTAAAACTTAGCGCTTTCTCGGAGGCAACCCAGAGTATTTTGTTTATTTGAATTTATTTGTTTTTAGTATGTTTATTTGCTTATGTGTTAATTGTGTGTACCCAACTAAGTTGGGGAGGATTCATCCTCCTGAACTTAGTTGTGTTTAGAATTTAGGTTTTAAATTAAAATTTAGGATTCCTCAATCAGAAATAGAATTTTAAGCACGCAGACGGATTATTTTAACCCGATATTACGAGCATAAGTTGGGGAGAGTACCCATAGTAATTTTAAAATTGAAGAAATTGGGTTTAGAGACAAGTGCGCGGCCCAGATCAGGAATCCGGAGGCCCGGGCGCAGGGGGGCGTAACCCTGCGCTGGCCCTACGCCCCGACGCGCTTAAAGCTTTATAAATACAGCGTTGAACGTCCAAAAACTCTTAAACCCTAAAAACAGTTGTAGAAAATGGCGGTTTTGTGATTTCTAAGCCTAAAACCTCTAAAAATTCGCCTTTTCTACGTCAATTCTTCAAGCCGACGCTAGCTTTTCTTAAAGATTAGTAAGGTATACTCTCTCTAACACCTTTAGCTTCATTCTATATTAGTTTAATATAGTTTTATCATGCATGCATGGGATGAAAGTTTTGGGGTTACATTGTTTTTATTGAAAAAAGAGTTATTAATAATTTTCTATACACTCACTTAATTTATATAAATTTATTATTGCAAAACTTTTTGTAAAAATTGTGGTTTTTTCCATATATGTTATACTTTGAAAATTTTGTCTAAAGGGTTATTCTTAAATTATTAAAATAATTATTTTTTAAAGTTCATGAATTTGATAGGATTAGTTTGAGCTCACATTGTTGGTGAGACTTAGGATTAAATTATTTTAACGATGAAAAAGGGTGTTTAATTATCATGCATAATTTATATAGGAGACCCTATTTTGATAATCCTTTGTCTTTGCATTTTTTATAGATGTCAACCCAATTCCACGCCAATGGTAACCATTCCACAAACACCCAAACCCCTAGGATGAGAACCCACCACCCTCAAAAAGTCCGCTTTGAGAAACCCCTTAATGAGGAATTCCCTGAAATACCCCCAAACACTAATAATGGCAAACCACCTAGGTTTCTCATAGAGCGTACCTTAAAAGAGGCCGACTTTGATGATTTTGATATTATAGAGTCATTTGAGCGTTTGGGGTGGGCTAGAGCTGTTATGTGGGAATTACCGTTTATTCACACTAGTTTGATCCAACAGTTGTTCGCCACTATACGTAGAATTGAGAAAACTGAGGACTATGATTTTGAGCTAGTGGGGATGGTGGGGAATAAAGAAGTGTCAATCTCTAGGAATAAGTTGTATGAAGAATTTCTCATTGACACTGAGACACTACGTCCTAGGGAATTTTGACATTGACTAATACCCTGGGGAGTAGAATGCGTAAGGTTAATAAGTGGACTAATCAATAGGATAAATGATATCTACAGTTTTTGGAATTCCTATTAGAGATGCCCGGACTTACACTGCCTTCAATAGAGGTAATTTATGCCCTTTGGCCAAGGTCATGTGGATGCTAGTTATTTTTAACGTACTTCCACGTCACCAAGATACAACTTATGTGAGACCTCAGGAGATTCTCCTGGTACACGCACTCATGACTAGATACCCGACTTTGTCTTTGGCGTATATTATTAAGCAGAATCTGTGGGAATGTCATGTTCTGGGTCAGGGAATGAATTTGAACACTAATTCCAACAGAATTACCCTCAATGTGGAATGCTGACCGAATTATTTGTTATAGAAAAGTCAGTGTCATAGCAGTTGCCCATAAGGTTCCTTAATCTGAATACCACGTGGTTTACGAGAATTACCATGATATGGTTAGTATTTCAGTGCACTGAAATAGGATTCCAAATTCGTTGCCCTAAAACTGCTAAAGTGACCCAAATTTCGTTTACTGCCCCTGAACACACGCCTGAAGGACAAAACAATAAAGGAAAAGCCAAAATGGAAGTCGACGAGGAAGACCAGAGACCATTGAAGAGGATCGAGACTATTGACATTGTATGGGATCAAGTTCATAAACTGAAGGAAATAGTTGGAGATTTGGTGAACACAAACAACGTGCTACTTAAAGAAATTGAGACACTTCGAGGAAGCCAAAAGATGAATGATCAGCTGTTTCAAACGCATTCTGACTGGCTCACCAATATCCCAATAATAGTTGGCGAATTGGAAGAGATCGTCGCTCCTTCGAAAGATTTTTGATTTTTATTTTATTATTTGAGTATGATTAGTTTGGTTGTTGCGTGATAAAACTTAAAGTTTGATTTCGTTTGTTTCTGATGTGGTTTGTTTGCTTATTTCATTTGGATTGTAATCGTACTTTATTTGATTTTTATTTTAAGTGTGATGTGTTTATTTTTATTTAAATTATTAATGTTGAACTTTTTTCAATATTATTTAGTTGTTTAAATTTAATTGTTATGAATAAGGAATGTGTACCGATCGATCTCTCAATGTTACTAATCAATTTTAATGTGACGAGGACGTCACAAACGTCTAAGTTGGGGAGGGTAGGTTCTAACGATAAATGATTAATTTAGCCCCCTAAAAAAATTTTAGACCACATTTTATAACAAGAGTTAGAGAGAGATACAGCCCCGCGTACCAAAACAGTAAAAAAATTGAAAATTCGACAGAGTTGGGCGCAGAGGGGGCAGAGGCCTGCGCTGGCCCTACGCCCCGTCGTGATTAAACCCCATTTCAAGCATCATTCTTCATTTTCACAAACCCTAGAGCTTTAACCTACGGTTGGGTGTGCGGCCATACCTCCAAAACCCACTTTTGTGCCAAAAATGTGCAAATCTAAGCCCCAAAACACCCACATTTTCATATATATATATATATCAAAGATCTAGGCTAGAAATCACTTCTTTGTGTGTAGTTTCATCCATTTTGAAGGATTTTTGGGTGAGAAAGTGGTGAAGCAAAAGGCTAGATTTTTACCAAGTTAAGCTTCCAATCACTAAGGTTAGTGTTTTTGTTAAGCAAATGCAACTTATTTCATACTTTTTGAGCAAAAAAAATGAAAACTTGAGCTTCATGGTCATCCATGGAGTTTTCATGGTGATTTTGACTTTTTAGAGTCAAAGTATGTGAAATTGCATGAATTTGAAGATAACATTGATATATGTTTGATGATATATGTGCTTACTTGATGATTTAGGTAATTTGCCATGGTTAATTTCTAGAAATTAATTTGGATTTATAAAGTTGGTTACCTAAATGTGCATATAATGTTTGAATCAAAAAAAATTGGGTGATTAACAAGGAAAAAGTTTACATGTTAAATAGAATAGTATTGATAAATTAAGTAGATGTTTAGCATTTAAATTGTTGGCAAATTATGGACTATATATAGAGTGATGCAAAATTAGAGCGTAAAAAGAGTATATATATGCATCTAAATTTAATTGAGCGTAATTGTGAAATTTAAATTGCATAGTTTGATTTATCTCATACATACTGTGGTTGGTTGGCACAATTGTAGATGTCAAGGGGAACGAGGCAAAGAACTCAAAATGTCAACGTGCCTATAGATTGGTCTCCGAACCTTTTATTGTCGCAGCACCCTGAGAACATTAGAACACAATTATTTTTATATAAGAAATACTCGATTAAGGTGTTAGCCGAGAAGAGGATTAGGAGAAATGACTTTGAGGATTATGGAATTCCATACCTATTTGACTATTTGCGTTGGGAGAGTGTGCTTGATTTGGGCGGCCCCGAGATTCATCAGGCCGATGTGGTAGAGTGGATGTCTACCCTACGAAGGGAGACGGGTCGTTCACCTAACGACTTTAGATTTATAGGAACCGTCCACGGTAGGGACGTGGCGATGGATGCACAAATCCTTCGCCAACTATTTAATGTAGATACAGGGGTAGGCCACGAAGTGTCTAACCCCCGAGGGTATGAGTACAAGACAGAGGCCTAGTTGGCCTTTCTGATATGACTTGGTCGGGGGAGTGGACGCAGCAAGGAGACGAGGACTTAACTGAGGACGAGAGAAGAGAGATAGGAGAAGGCCACTAATGAAGCGGAAGTTCGGCATGAAGAGTCGAACAGAGGGGCGTCTACCTCGCATAGTCGAGGTAATGACGATGTTGATTTTAGCCGCATGATGAGGCGGTTAGATGACTTAGTAGTGGGTCAGAGTGATATCGGGTACTATCTTTCCTTGTTCTTTATTTTTCTGTATTTTATTTTATTTCTGTTATGCATTTAATTTCTTTATTGTAGTTTTTGCTTATTTCTAGTTTTTAGCCGAGTCCTATTTAGTTTATAATGTTTAAGTAGTCTGTCTTATCTTCCCCAATTGAGTCTTGTTTGCCGATAAGGCTGTGCAATATGATGATACATAGAAAATACATGTACGAGGGAATTGGCTAGTGTTGATAGGATATTCTATAAATAAGAAAAGAGTCGTAATAATAATTAAAATTTTTGCTATGTAAAATGAATTTAAGTACGTTAAATTTATTTGGGCTTAAATATAAGTAATGTGTCAAAAGATTTTGGAAACCCATGCAATAAGGAGGAGAACTTAATCATGTTTTAGTCTTAAAAATAAGTTAATTGTAGTCTAGATGGTTCGGGAAACTAAGTCCGTAGGGGTACCATTCATGCCTAATCTCATAAACCATCTGGTTTGTGAGTGATTGACCGAAATCTCGTTACATGGACCATCTAGATAATCTAAGTCGAAAAGAAAATAGATAGAATCATGGTGTTAAAAATAAAAATTGTCGAAAACATGCATAGAGGGAAAAGATGGTCAAAAGACCCATGTGTGTTAAGTTTCGTAACCTTGAGCTAAAAGGGTATATCCAAGAGTGAGATACATTATATAAATATGGACCATCTAAATAGATTTTAAATGAAAACGTCTTCGATTTACATGTTAAAATTTTAATGTGTTAGTGCGAAGACTAGCTTAACATAGAATTCCTAGAGTCACTACTAAGACATGCTAGGTACATAGTTAGTTCTGATTCTAAAAGCTTGTTCGTGGACGACCAAGAGTTAAGTTAGGGAGGTTTGATAAGGCTATAATTTTATGTGTTTTGAAGTTATTTTATGTTCATTTTAAGCACTGATATTTCATAACTTCCATATTATTACTCCAATTTTATGTTTCAGGGTCAAGAGGTCAAATGGAGGTAACTCAAGAAAATTGAGAGTGAACCGAGCCGAAGGGGGCACAGGCCTGCGCCACCCTTCGCTGCAAAACAGAGAGTTTGAGAGTTCCAGAGCAGTTCCAACGTACCCCTGGCACAGGGGGGCGCAGCCCTGCGCTGGGTTGGTGGCCATTGAGAGAGATCCCGAACGTTTCAAAAGAGTTGGCGAAGACCTGCCTGAGTGGATTCATGATACAAGTACGAAGATGGTGATTCGCAAGCCATAAGATGTCTTAGATCTACACTGTTGAAGAGCATACGATGAGCGGCTAATCACTTTAGCCGTTTGCAGAGGTTCTACGGCTAAGTTTACTTTACTTGAATTTCTATTTGTTTTAGTGTATTCGTATTGATTGAGATATTCTATGTGTATGCAAATGATAAGCATTCGGTTATTATTATGATTGTATGTTTTGATTGGTAAAAGCAAGATAGTTCATAGCAGTATTATTATTTGTACCGAGTCCATTAGCTTAGGGATTAAGACAAGTAATGAATATTGCATGCGTTATGCCGAGAGTTATTGGTTAAAACATGTATGAGTAATTTAATCGCGCAATTAATTATGTCTATGTGATTATTGCATGAAATTTGAGTGAGTAATACTTATACCGTGGTGATTCCGTGAATGGTTATTCTTCCCTTGATTGTTAATTTATTGCGTTAGTTATTTGCCATTAATTTAGTCACAAAGTAATAGTAAGTCATTGATCTAAACAAATCATTCAAACCAACCGATTCACAATTTAAAGTGCTTTCCATAAAACTCACAAAGCTAACCGCCTAACCCTAATTACAAACGCACTCCCTATGGATTCGACCCTTACTTCTCTGAACTAAATAGTGGATATAAGGATTATTTCTGTGGGTCACAACGACGGCCCGTCATTATGTCATGTTAAGCTTATGTGACTTAGAAAATTACCTTTAAAAGTTGTAGATGTTATAGAAATATGTGCACAAAACATGAAAAGAGGAAACATACTAAATGCATGTTGAAGTTGATGTTCAATGATTTCATAGATACACACACACACATACATACATACATACATACATACATACATACATACATACATACATATATATATATATATATATATATATATATATATATATATATATATATATATATATATATATATAAGATCAAATGAGAATCTATATATATCTAGAGAAGAGTAAAAAGCACTGTGATTCATTTTTTCTAGATTGGTTCACCAATTTTTTATTATATAAATTATGAAGTGTCAATTCTAGAAAAAGTGAATCAACAATACAATACATTTTGGGAGAATTGCTCAAAATAGCAAGAAAATTCTCTTTTCTTATTATAGCATCCGAGCAATATTTATCCCAAACAATGGACCAAACTGTTGGTTTACTCTTGTTTAATGCAACATGTCAAGGGTTACTTGTTCAACCGGTAAACACCAAAGAACTCACTTATCTTGTCCTATTAAATGAGTAGGAATACATTCTCTCCATCATTTAATTGGTAGACCAGTTAGAGCATCACGATCGTAGAGTGAAAAGGGTTACATGTACGTGCTAATCTTTCTTGCATTGATTTTCTTACCAAATCTGTTGTTCACCACTGATTCTTGGTACAATTTCGTGTTGAAAAGCAATGTTCTATGCGATGCCATTATGAGCATTCGGTTTGACTTAGGGTTTTGCAGGATGTCATTGAATTCAGATTATTGTAAAATGATTTTTTTGGAGCTTCATTATGCTGGTATGTTTGGACTGAAACCACTCAGTTATGATTATGCTGAGGTTAAGTTTCTAAGGAATGTTAATTTTTGGAACATGAGTTTACATGATCTGATTTCATTTCTAAAGAAAGACACAGATTGTCTATTTTTTGGGGTTTATTACTTTGTTCCTGGTAAAATGATGCAAAGTGGTGGTTTAAGGAAAATAATATGTGATGTAGATGTAAAAAAATTTGTTGATCATGGTCCGAAAAACCAAGGTACGATGAGTGTGTTTCTTGATCATGTTAGTGATGACTTAAGTGAATATTTAGGTGAAGATGATAATGTTTATGTAGAGAGTGGTATTATAGTGATAGTGAGGATTGTGAATTGGGTCCTAATGATGATGATGATAAAGATGATGATACATCATCATTGGATCATATTTCTCAAGGTGAGGATAGAGTTAGAAGAATTTAGAACAAAAAAACTAAGTGGATATAGTGAGGAAGTAAATATTGAAGATGAACATGAGTTGGTAATGAATGGTTTTCATAACACATTAAGATGTGATGAAACTATAGATATGGATGTTTTGAGTGATGCTGAAGAACAAGAAGATTTTGGTCAAAAACGAAGAAACTATAGAAGATAAAACAGATACTTGTGTGAAGTATCCTAGGCATAATCTTAAGATACATTAGAGGAGAATGAAACTTGCATTAAGGGAAAGCATCGTGCAAATGAAAGAATGCATCATTAACTATGCATTAGCTAATGGCTATCAAGTATGGTTTGAAAGGAATGATCACTCAAAGTTGTTGGCTAGGTGTAGTAAAGGTATCACTGAACAACCAAGTTGTCATTGGTGGTTATGGGCCACATGGATGAAAACAGAGAGGTCCTTTCAAGTGAAGTCTTTGATTGATGAACATACTTGTGTTAGAAACTTCAAGCTTGGACCTAAAATGAACTACAAGTTCATTGCAAAAATGTTTGCGCATAGGATTAAAGGAAACCCATCAATCAAACTGCATGAAATTCAAGATGCTCTCATGAAAAAATATAAATGCCAAGTCTTAAAAAATAAATATAGTATAGCCAAGTCACATGCTTTGAATGTTTATGATGAGAATATGAAAAAACATTTTGAAAATTTGTGGAGTTATGCAAAGGAGATTAGGATTACAAATGTTGGTAGCACTGTGAATATGCATGTGGATCTTCATCCTGATGGAAAAAGTTACTTTCAATGTTTTTATATACTCTTGGCAGGTTCGAAACAAGGTTGGTTACATGGTTGTAAAAGAGTGACCGGTCTAGATGGATGTTTTTATAAGGAATATGCAAGGGAGAACTACTTTATGCTGTTGGTAAGGATGGGAATAATCAAATGTTCACGGGCTGTTGTAACAGTTGAAAATAATGAGAACTAGACTTGGTTTTGTGAATTTTTTAAAGATGATCTCGATCTTCATAATGGTGAAGACATTACACTGATTTCATACCAACATAAGGTATTTATTAATTACTTAATATATGTTTAAGCATTGTAAGTCAACTGTCTAATGAAATGGTGGGTTTCTTCTTACAGGGTCTGACTGAGGCTGTAAAGGATGTCATGAAATGTGTTGATCGTAGACAACGTGTTAGGCACATTTAAGGTTTAATGATCTTTAATTCTGAAATTATTTTGGGCAGCATATAAAGCAACATATCCTCAACAATTTGAGGAACTCATGGGTCAAATCAAGGATGTGGATCCTGATGCATACAACCACTTGATTGCAAGAGAGCCTAGAACATGGTGCAGAGCATTTTTCATCACAGGAAGACTATGTGATGTTCTGGAAAATGGTATTAGTGAGTGTTTTAACTCACTAATACTATAGACTAGGAAGCAACCAATTATCACCATGCTTGAATCAATAAGGGTGATCATAATGGAAAGAATGGAAAGGATGAGGTAGAAACATTAAAAATGGATTGATGCTATCTGTCCATCAATTAAGAAGAAAATACAGTGGGCTAAGAACCAAAAAAGGTATTAGATATGGTATATATCATGAAACGAATTTGTCCATCAATAGACACTATTTTTTTCATGTCATGCAGATTTTGGCATGTTACTCCATGTGGTGGCCATATGTTTGAGGTAAAAAATTGGTATAGATCAATTCACAGTGGACGAAGAGAACCGGACATGCACATGTGGTTTATGGCAAGTATCTGGTTTGCCATGTCCATATGTTGTGGCTTCAATCTTTTACATCAACAGGGTACCTAAGTCATACATTTCTGAACGGTTCAAAAAATCAATGTTTCGTGAGGTATATTCATATTACATGAAGCACTCAATGACATGAAAATGTGGCCACAGACTAACTACTTGAACCCTTTGCCACCAAAGCCAAGGCGGTTGCCTAGAAGACCAAAGATCAATAGAAGGAGAGATGCAAGTGAAGGTGGGTCAAGTAGCAGGACAGGACCAGCAATAAGTAGGGAGGGAAGGGTCATGACTTGAAGAAATTGTCATCAACCAGAGCATAACCAAAAAACTTGTAAAAAGAATAAAACACAACTTCCTCCTATGAAAAAGAAACCTCCGGGTAGGCCAAGGACAAACTTAAATGTTTCTACAGGTTTAGGCATGAGACGAAGGGGTGAAAGTATGGGAGGAAGAGGTGCAGGTTCAGGCAGGGGAGGAAGAGCTTCTATGGCAGCCAAAAGAGGAAGAGGTTCATGCACATATGGAGTAGGAGTAACATATGACTCAGATGCAGGGATTTCAATGATAGGAGTAAGAAACATACAAATGTTTTATTATATCCAATTGCATTTATTATATGAATTTACCATGATTATGTGTTTTTACAGAGTTCAAAAGGAATACCACTACCAGCATGGCCACGAGAAGTTCCCTTACCAAGTCAACCAATTCAGGAGGATGTAGCACCAACTCAAGAAGAACCACCACTAGCAACTCAAGAAGCACCATCATTTTAGGAGGATGTTGAATTCAGACAACCACCAACAACAACTCAAGAATCACCACCAACACAAGGTGCACTACCATTTCAACAAGATGTACAACTCACACCACCACCACCAGCAGCAACTCAATAAGCACCACTAATGCAGGAGGATATAGAAGCCACACCACCACCACAAAGTCAACTTACATCAGCAAGTGAAAGGATCATTAAAATCAAATTCAGCAAACCCCCACCACCAAAAAAAAGGAAGAAAAGTGAAAGGATCCTTAAAATCAAATGGAGCATACCCATTGTGGGACCTAATGGAGAATGAGGATCAACTGATAGGAATTTCAAGTTGACTAGGGGGTTGTAAATGTAATGTAGTTAGGGCCATATAATTCCAAATAGTTGGCATCTTTTTTTGTATATTTTGTTGGCTACTATAGTAAGTTAACATATTATGTGGTTGTGCAGTCTTTTGGTACATTTTGGATTGGTATCATTACTCATCAGTGGTCATAGACCATTCTTTTTGTAGATGTCAAAAAACAAAGTAATCTGTACAATGGTCTTATTATGAATATGAATATGAAGTATTTCAAGTTACTCGCATTTGTTGATGGTGTTTTATAGTTGCTTGAATATTAGTAGCATTTCAACACTTCCAAATACACAGATGTAGTATAAGAGTAACATTTCATTATCATGAAAGGACATGTAAATACGTACTTCATGTCATCATTTACACAAAACATAACCATAAGAATGATTTTCAATATTCATGTCCTTGGTTACACTGCTAAGTAGCATATTAACCATATTCAATATCCATCTTCAAAATTCATCTCCTTTGTCTACTAATGATAATTTATATCTATATATTCAGCATCACAATATCCATCTTCAACTCATTTCCATGCTTGCACTGCTCAGTAGCATATTAACCATCAAAATAATCGTCTTCATACTTCTTCCATGCTTCAACTTTCTTGTCTGAATTACCAATAAGAGGGGGATTATGAACCATTGATGTTGCAACAGCTGTAGCATATTCCTTTGACTATAACTTGATAACAATCTGTGCATATCTCTTGTGTAACGTATATCATAAACAGTAGCATGTTAACCTTTACATGCAACATGAAAGAAGGAAAAAGAAATTAAAGCATGTTTGCGGCCTACAAGCTTGCATATCTTCTTCTCTCTCCACATGGTTGTAGCTGGCTTTTACTTCTAGCTTTGAACAATAAAGGAAAGAATTAAAATATTTATAAATAGCAAAAAATGAATCAAGTGGAATGATGTCATTACATTTACTCAAGGTTCTTAGATGGAGTTATTACTGAGATTACTTGATTTTTTCCAATTCAACTCTTACTCACACAACTTCATCATTTCTGTGATGGTAAAATTCTCAATAGTCAGAGGTTCAACATCCATCTCCAATTATATACACTTTGCTTCAATGGTTGATGCCTCAAAACCCATATTCTTGGCACTGCATGATCGATCCTTTCAAAATAATTGCAATGTTGACTTCCCTTGGATGACTTCAAAAACATCCAAGAAATGTTAGCTTTATCAATCAAAATCAATTAAAAAAACAACCAATTTTTTTATCTTACCGAAACAGTGGGCATCCCCAAAACCACCGATTAGGGTTTTTCATCATTGATGAGGTACAATGTTTTGGCTCCAACCCACATCTGCAAAGTATAGAAGAAGGTGGATTTAGCTCATCTACATTTGAAAACATGATTCTGATCTCTTCATTTCTACTAGATATGGGGGATGAGAATGAAGCCTTCTGTTGGTGTGCGAGTGTGATGAAATGGAAGGGAACTAGGTATGTTTTTTTATGTATAACCTTCTTTACATGTTAACCCTCCTCGTTTACCAGTTAAATGCCTTAAACAAGAGTAAACCAATAGTTTGATCCATTGTTTGGAATAGATGTTGCTCAGATGCTATAATTAAGAAAATGGAAAAGTTGCTTGCTATTTTGAGCAATTATCTCTTACTTCTTTATATTGATTCATTAGTTTTTTATTATAAATAATGAATCACAAATTTAAAAACAAATGAATCAATGTACAAAATTAATATTCTCATGATAACACACACACATACATACACATATATAAATATAGACATACACATACACACACACACACACGCATGAAGTTTATGCATATCTAATCTAATAACTCACTAAAATATTTATGCTTACCTTCAGTATTATAATCTTTTCTGAAATAATCA
Source organism: Centrapalus pauciflorus (assembly GCA_020465985.1). Taxonomy (NCBI): domain Eukaryota; kingdom Viridiplantae; phylum Streptophyta; class Magnoliopsida; order Asterales; family Asteraceae; genus Centrapalus; species Centrapalus pauciflorus. Next base: position 23,105 of record JAANYP010002844.1, read on the forward strand.
AAACCAGGATTGTACCATCAAGTTAAGTGCAGCATTGATGACATCTAGAGGACCATTTCAAGATTTGGTAATTATTTTGTTGTATGGAAGCCTGGGAGGGTTTCTATATTAATCTTAATTTTGAAAAACTGTTATATACTTATATTGATCTAGTGCAAGTGGATATCTATTTTTATTATGTACAAGTTTGTAATCTTTTAATTATTGTTTAGTTGCTTTCTAAAATATAATCATGACCAATGTTCGAGTTATATGTGTAGATATTTTATTTGTATATCTAAGGCTCCATTTGTTTTTACCACTTTTATCTTATTGGTGTGTTTTGCCTGATTCGGTCAGACAAAAGATGTAGAAATGTGTTTGTTTTACTTTTCAGTTACAGATAAAAAGTGTGACCGCTATCTGATTCAAATAGATAATAAAAATAGCCAATGTCTGTTGTCTAGACTCTTTTATGAACCCTAACTCCTGACTTTCTTCTTCTACCTTATGCTTCTCAGTCCTTAACTCCTGCTAGCCATTGCTCCTCCACTCTGCGAGGAGATAAACCACACCTCCGTCCGGCGCCGCCAAGACCCTCGAGGCTGGGCCACACCTCTACTTCTATCTCTTGATCCCGATCTTTCGAGACCCACGAAGTCAGGACCATGCCTCTGTTGCCTGTGTCACACTATCGCCTCCTTCTGTTGCATCTGTCAAGAACTACGGGTCCACGACCACTCCTCCGCCGCGTCTCTCATCTTTCTCTGCTGCAACCTCACAACCCACAAGGCCACAACCTGTCGTGGTTATTGTTAGACCAAAAACCAGGGTCGCGATAGCTATTCTATCATCACCGTTGCTACATCCTTTCTTTCAAAGCTAAGACCGACTTACCTTTCCCATACCTTGACTATTGTATGTGTGTTTTGTGTGTTTTGTGGTATTGATCAAACATGGTGGACATGTTCCTTGATTTGGAGTACGACATATATGTGTTTTTTTTTTCTTGTTGTTGGTGTTTTCTGGTTAATTTTGACTTTGAAGTTTTCATAGTTTCTTGGGGGGCTTTTAACACTTTGGTATATGGAAAGGAGTTAAATAGATTACACATGATACTGTGGCATTATTGCTTGATTTACGTAAAGGGTTAATTACTAAAAATAATAACAACTTTTTGATTTTTTTATCATTTATAACAACATTATTTATTTTTTATCACTAATAACATCAACTTTTGTATTTTAAATATGAATAACATCAACTTTTGTATTTTTGCATCCGTAATAGCATTAACTTTTGATTTTTTTTATCATTTATAGCAACAACTTTTTTAAGTTTCTATAAATGATAAATAATATAAAAGTTAATGTTATTAATGATAAAAAATAAATAATGTTTCTATAAATAATAAAAATGCATAATTTTTTTAAATTTTAGCAATTAGCCCTTTACGTAATTTTCTTAAAATAGAGAATATATAATGTTCACACATTTAACTTGTTTGTAAAACAAACGATTCTATCGTATTAGATTTTAGATTTTTGAAATACCTCTTATCAATAAGAAGTGTTATTAGATTTCAGATAATGTACCTCTGATAAAACAAACTGATACCTAATTTTTTCTGGGATGATGATAGTTTAACGGTTTTTGTCAAAAAAAAAAAAAAAAAACTTCAACTCAATCACACAATAGCATCTGACTCGTAAAAAACACAGTGAAGACTGTTTTAACTATCTCTTCCGATTTCAAATAATTAAAAGATCAAACATTTAACTTCTTAAAAAAATAAACAACACCTAAATAAAATAGATCATAGTACACTACAGTTCTTTTTCTTTACTATTTGCTATTTAAATATCTGAATAATTTTTGTCTTATTCAAAGTTGTATATTATTAAAACACTACGTATAAACATATACACAATTTGTTATTTAAATGATATGATATTGGAAAAAATCAACCATCTTTTGTTATTTTTTTGATTTAGTCTATGGACTTTCATTTTTACTATTAAAATTTTTGCACTATTTACTGGTTGATGACATATTAAATAAGTCAAATTTATAGTTTGACATAAAACAAAAAAATATCAATAGATTTAAAGAAATAATCTTTTTTTCTAATATTAACACTTAATATTATAATTAAAGAACCTAATAAGCAGTATCAACTTTTAATAACGTTTATATAATTGGGATCTATTACGGGCATGCATGGGCGGATCCACCACAAATGGGTGGTGTCACATCATGCCTTAATCATGCATTTGTAATCCCAGGAATATTAAGCAATTGTCATAATCACCATAGTAAGTCAAATGTTTGCATAAGTCTAAATAAAATTTTACAATAGAGTCATGCACTACACGTGCTACAAGGTTACTAAGCTAAGTTGATATTACATCACAATAACAATAAAAGCAGCTTCCCAGATCCCAATGCAGCACAAGGCAATACCATAAGCTGAAATAGTGAGCTAAAGTCCTCTGGGTTTGCTCAAGACATAGACCTAAGCTGAAGGTACGACTTGTTCTTTACATGTGCCTGTAAATATTTTAAGGTAGCAACTTGTAACATCCGGCATTAAACCAGGTTAGCAACTATGATCTAATCAATATATAATAGCCAATTATAATCTAATCAATGGTCATTAGCAATTAATCAAAGTGATTAACAATGTTCATAAGGAAATTCAACTCAATTAGAATCAAATTCATCGGTGCGATGAATCGTGAAATCAATTAATCCGATTGATTTACGATATAAAGGATTAATTCAACTAAGTACATAAATAAATTATGATTAGTGACACTAATCATACACTAATACAATTACTTAACATTAATTATGCAAGACTAAAACAATTCATTAAACAAATGCATACAAAAGTATTTATGAATTTACATAAAAAGAGAAATACAAGAATACATTTTAAATACTTTTATACAAAAAAAAATTAAAATTTTTATAAAAACCCACCAAGGGCCGGCCACTAGGCTACTACAACACCCAAATTGACTTCAATAATTTAATAGGAAGTTCCATGCTCAATCAACATCACATGGTCCATTCTTTTGCACCTCACTTAGCTAGATTTTCACTCAATCTCTCATTTCCTTCATCATTTCATCTTGCTTTCTTCTCCTATAAATAGAGGATCAATCCTCCTTTATTATTCACACATTTTCAAGAAAAATATCACTCCCTTTCTCTCCTCTCTTGATCCGGCCACACACCCACACATTGCACACAACATCTCCTTTCGAGTGTTCTTCATTTTTGGAAGTATTCTTGGTGCAATCTTCAAAGGATTTCAACTTGTTCCCAATTTCATACTCTAAATACATCAAAGTAAGTAAATAATAACTTACTACGTCTTATATTATGTTTATATAAGTCTTGCATAATATATATAATCACCAACAACAACAAGTTTCACAAAAACTCAAGTTTATAAGTCACAAGTTTTTGTTTTTAAGTCGTTTTCTTCAAATGTGTTTATAAATATATAAACACATCATGAAAGTGTAAATATTATGAAAAACAAGTGATATATATATGTTTTATAACTTTTATATAAGTAGTCTTTGAATAAACAACAAGAATCACTAGTTATTTCAAGTTTATGAACTATGAAATTTCGGCAGAAAAGTTGCATCGACTTTGAAAAATCATAACTAATTCATAACTTAACAAAATGATTTGATTCTTGTCTCAAAAGTTAGATCTATGTCTTAAATAAAAATTTGAAAGTTTTCATAATTTATTATGGGGTTAAGAACCTACAGATATTATTTGGGAACCCGAAAGTTTGATTGCTCAAAAATGGCCAACATATGGTTTTCAACAAGCTTTTTCCCTAAATTAAACAACTCGAAAAATGGCCGCTCTTGACTTTAAAAATTATTTGTATATAGTAGTTTAGTGTCCAAGAAAACCAAAGCCTAAATCGTTTTGGAGCTTGGTCAAAGACAGCCTCAAAGTAGGCCGAAAAACCTTCGAAAAGATGGAAAATTATATATATATATATATATATATATATATATATATATATATATATATATGTATATAAATATATATAAACTTGACGTTTTAAGTGGTTTTATTTATAAACTTGTAATGTTGGCTGATTTGAGGCATAAAAACCTATATATATACGTATTATCATATATGAGAGTTATTAAGTCCCTATTATCATTTAGGACTGGATTAAACACATCCGGTGCATCACTCATCAAAGAACGTAAACTTGCATTTTACGCACACATTTTGTCATAACACTCTCGGTGAGTCCTCATAGCCCCTATTTTCATACTGTCATGTTTTGGGGTTGAAATACATGATACGTTTTCATATGGACACGGAAACAACTTCCTTTCTATTATGTATTACACATGTGGTTCCATCAGCCCTCAAATCATGAATCGTTAATTGCATTTATTTGTAAGCGCGAATATGTCATGGATACATCAGATCTATCGGGAGTCATGTCCCCCATTCGGGTTAGTCTTAATCGGCTAACGGCGGAATGCATATATATTCAACACACAGTATTACGTATGGGAATACTGCACAGGGCAAACTCATTTAATTAAGCTTCGATTGCATGATGGTTTATATGTAATACATAACATGGAATTTATGATTTTATAAATCCAAACTCAACTGTTGTTGTCCATACAAGTCAGAATTACGTATAAACCTATGAGCTCACCAACAATTTTGTTGACGTATTTTAGCGTGTATTTTCAGGAAATTAAGGCAAGTGCACCGCAACGGAAATATTTTCAAGCTTCCGTGCTTTTGGAGTCGCATGCATTTTCAAATCAACGGAGATTTATTTGCATTATTTTGATTAATTTAATTATGTATTTAAATCTCTCTGTATCTTGCGAACTACATACACCTTATGTTGATTATGTAAAACATTTCTTTATTTCAAAGTTATATCAACGTATTTTTGAAATGCTTCCGCGATGTCACGCTTCGTTGCCAATCGGGGCAACGCGATGTGACAGATTGGTATCAGAGCCATAGTTATAGTGAACTAGGTTGCATTAGTACCCTAGACTATAATTGCACATAAGTTTTACTAAAAAAAATTTTAAAAATCTTGTAAGTAACTAAAAGACTATAAATGGACCTTGATGGCAGAAAATATGTCAAACCAAGTTGTAATCATCTTGTTTGGCTCTGAAGATAAGTATGCCCCTTTAAGCCCGTAGGTCACAGAGGTGTTCGTAGAAGAGGACCCATCAGAAGAGGAAGACCCCTCTGAAGAAGAAGACCCAATGGAGGAATCCGAGGAAGAACCCATGGAGGAAGACAAATCTGGAGACGATCCACCACCCCCGGTGGTCCCCTCTTACATCCCGTAACCGGAGGTTCCATCATTTACACCATACCGCCCCCACCCCAATGGCCCAAAGATGCTCTATACACCCCGCAAAAGAGTCTTCATGCCAAGACAGGAGTCTATCCCCGTGCCAGCACCACAACCAAGTTCACCACCAAGACGACGGGCAAACGCCCGAAGATGGGGCTGGATGCCCGAGACCCTCTAAGAATGGAGGCAGGAGGAGGGAGTCCCCTCCCACTTTGAGTTCGAAGGACCATCCTCCGCGCCTACCCCACCACTCACCCAAGAACCCACCGAACAAACCATACCACTCTTGGTAGCACGGTCTTCAAAGCACGATCTCCAACTTCGATTGCTTAACCAAGAAATCGGAGAAATGACCGCTCGTTTAGAGCGGGAGGAGTTATAAAACTCCAACCTATACTGGGCCAACCAGCATGCCTTCGCCATCCAGCAGGACGGACTAGATGAGCTTCGGCAACTATTAGCCGAGAGCGAGGCCCGTAATGAGGAGCTGACACAGCGCCTCAATGCTTTGGAAAAGGGAGAGACCCCCGATCACTCCCGTACCTAGTTCCCCCTCCTATATCTTTGTAATGTTAGGAAATTATAATGTAATAGTGTAGAACTAAAAATTTTCAGGTAATAACCCGCCCCAATGTAAGAAAATTATGAATGATTAATGGAAATTGCAAGTTATTTATGAATCTGTGTTTGATGATTATAGAACTGCGCCCTAAGAAAAAAATTTAAATCTTTAAGACTCAACTTCTTACATTATGCTCTTTTCTTTAAACTTTAAGATAATGCTGCCAAAGAGAGCTATGAACACCGCTGATATCGAACAACTGGTCGCACAATGACTGGCAGCAGCTATAGCCACCTATGAAACCAACAGCAACAGCACCGCAAACGGCGACGGAGGTGCTAGTCACACCACGGGAGGATCTGATTCAACCCAAAAGGGGTCTGGAATCAAAGGATCTTTAAGTTGTAAGCCTCGATACTTCAACGGAACAGAAGGTGATGTCGGGCTAGTTCATTGGTTCGAGAAACTGGAGTCTGTGTTTCGCGTCAGTGGTTGCATCGAGGATGACAAGGTCAAGTTCGCCACCCACACTCTTCAAGATGGCGCATTGACATGGTGGAATTCTTATGCTCAATCAGTGGTAAATCGATACAGCTTACCAACTCGCTTGGACGAAGTTGAAGCAGATGATGACAGATGAGTACTGTCCTAGGAACGAACTACCAAAGATGGAGTCAGAGTTCTGGAATCTGGCTATGAAAGGAACGGATGTAGCAGGATACACCAACCGTTTTCATGAGTTGAGTCTCTTGTGCCCACAGATGGTCACTCGGGAATACAAGAAAATTGAACGCTACATTTCGGGACTTGCCCCCCCAAATCCAAGGAAAGGTTACCGCATCCAACCCAACTACTATCCAGAGCGCCATTCGAATGGCGAATAATTTGATGGACCAAGTGGCCCGAAGGAACGAGGCCAAAACTGGGGAGAACAAGAGGAAGTGGGAAGATAGATCAGGGAAAGGTTCGGGTTCACAGACCAAAAAGCCCGAAACCATCAAAGCCTTTATTACCGGAACTGAGTCTAACTGGCACTAAACCCTGGTGTAACCAATGCACCTACAATCATGTAGGTCCCTGCCCAACCCCTTGCGGGAAGTGTAAGAAGCTTGGTCAGCTGACCCAAGACTGTAGGTTCAACGCCAACGGAGGCAGCAGCGGAACACAAAGGAGCTGCTTCGAATGTGGGAACACTGGGCATTTCAAGAAGGATTGCCCCAAGAAAAGGAACAATTGTAGAGCTCAAGGAAGACCCTTTGTATTGGGAGCAGGCGACGCTCGTCAGGATCCCAACGTAGTGACGGGTACATTTCTTCTTAATGATATGCATGCTTATGTGCTATTTGATATTGGGGCTGATAGAAGTTTTATATCTGCTAAGTTTAGTGAAAAACTGAATGCCACTCTTTCCCCATTAGTAAATGCTTAAAGCAAATAGCATAGTTAAGGAGTGCACACTAAAATTGGCAGATCATTCCTTGTAGATCAATTATTTAAGATAAACTTGATGCCTATGGAACTCGGAAGCTTCGATGTAGTTATTGGTATGGATTGGTTGTCTAACAACCATGCCGAAATCTTATGTGGTAAGAAAGTTGTAAGAATACCACTTAAGAAAAAGAAAGTCCTCACAGTCCAAGGAGAAAGAAAGAATCGCCAGTTGAACGTCATCTCTGGTCTAAGAACACTGAAATTCCTTCGAAGAGGTTGTCAAGCAGTGTTGGTTCAGCTAGTGGAAAAGGAGTCGAAGGAGAAGCAACTCGAAGAGATTCCAATAGTTCGTGACTACCCAATAGTCTTTCCTGAAGACTTGCCTGGACTTCCACCAATTAGCCAACTAGAATTTCAGATTGACTTGGTGCCTGGAGCTGCACCTGTCGCCGCATGAGCACCCTACCGATTGGCACCGTCAGAGATGCAAGAATTATCCAATTAGTTGCAAGAACTGTTGGAGAAAGGATTCATCCGACCAAGTTCCTCACCTTGGAGAGCTCCGGTCTTGTTTGTCAAGAAGAAGGACGGATCCTTTAGGATGTGCATCGATTATCAAGAGCTGAACAAGTTAACGATCAAAAACCGGTACCCTCTCCCCAGAATCAACGACTTATTCGATCAACTCCAAGGATCTAGTTTTTACTCTAAGATTGATCTGCGATCCGGTTCTCATCAAGTGAAGGTTCGGGAAGAAGATATACCCAAGACAGCGTTTAGAACTCGTTATGGACATTACGAATTTCAGGTGATGCCATTCGGTTTGACCAACGCACCAGCTGTATTCATGGACCTTATGAATCGAGTGTGTAAACGGTATTTGGAAAATTTTGTAATAGTGTTCATAGACGATATCCTTATCTATTCCATAAATAAGGAGAAGCATGAGCAGCATCTAAAATTGATTTTGGAGCTTCTAGAGAAAGAACAATTGTACGCCAAATTCTTTAAGTGTGAATTTTTGCTACGAGAAGTCAAATTCCTAGGACATGTGATCAATAGCCAAGGAATTCAGGTAAACCCATAAAAAATAAAGGCCATTAAGAACTGGGCAACTCCTAGGACCCCCACTGAAATCCGTCAGTTCTTAGGTCTTGCCGGTTATTATAGGCGATTCATAGAAAACTTCTCGAAGATAGCTGGTTCTTTAACGAAATTGACTCGAAAGGACATAAAGTACAACTGGGGTGAAGATCAGGAAACGGCATTCCGACTGTTGAAGCAAAGATTGTGTAGTGCACCAATTCTGTCCCTACCGGAAAGAACACAGGATTTTGTTGTTTACTGCGATGCCTCACACAATGGATTGGGTTGTGTGTTAATGCAAAGAGACAAGGTTATCGCTTATGCATCGCGACAACTTAAGGTTCATGAGGTGAACTACACGACTCACGATTTGGAGCTTGGAGCTGTGGTGTTTTCTCTCAAGATATGGAGGCACTACCTGTACGGTACGAAGTGCACGGTGTTTACACATCACAAGAGCCTTCAGCATATTCTAAACCAGGAAGAATTAAACATGAGGCAGCAACGCTGGGTTGAGCTGCTTAGCGATTGTGACTGTGACATCCGTTATCATCCGGGTAAGGCAAATGTAGTAGCTGATGCTTTAAGTCGAAAGGAACGGGTTAAAACCTTAAGGGTACGAGCTTTGGTCATGACTATACAATCAAACCTAAACTCTCAAGTCTGCAAGGCACAAGAGGAAGCAGTCAAGGAGGGAAATCTGCTGGATGAGGCCTTGAGAGGAATGAATAAGCAGTTTGAAATCAAGTCAGATAGATGTCGGTACTTCATGGGCAGAATTTGGCTACCAAAATTCGACGGATTGAGGAAGCTGGTCATGGATGAAGGGCATAAAACAAGATATGTTATTCACCCAGGGTCAGATAAGATGTATCATGACTTGAAGGGAATGTACTGGTGGCCAAACATGAAGGTTGACATTGCTACATATGTCAGCAAGTGCTTAACATGTTTGAAAGTTATGGCTGAGCACCAGAAACCATCAGGATTGTTGATTCAACCAGAAATACCCAAGTGGAAGTGGGAGAATATCACGATGGACTTCATCACTAAGTTGCCAAAGACTTCTGGAGGTTATGACACCATTTGGGTAATTGTGGATCGACTTACAAAGACTGCACACTTCTTGCCAATCAAGGAGACTGATAAGATGGATAAGTTAACACGAATCTATCTTAAAGAAGTCGTCTCAAGGCATAGAGTACATGTATCAATTATAAGATAGGGACAGCCGGTTCACATCAAGATTTTGACAATCATTGCAAGAGGCGTTGAGTACACGCCTAGACATGAGCACCGCCTATCACCCGCAGACGGATGGTCAGAGTGAAAGGACCATTCAGACCTTGGAAGACATGCTAAGGGCATGTGTTATCGACTTTGGCAAAGGTTGGGACAGGCACCTGCCATTAGTTGAGTTTTCCTATAACAACAGCTATCACTAGAGTATTAAGACTGCTCCATTCGAGGCACTTTATGGGCGAAAGTGTCGGTCACCACTTTGTTGGGCTGAGGTAGGAGATAACAAGATCACTGGACCCGAGATCATCCAGGAGACTACAGAAAAGATAGTCCAGATTCGGAACCAATTAAAGATCGCATGGGATCGACATAAAAGCTATGCAGATGTTCGATGGAAGGATTTGGAATTTCAAGAGTGAGATCAAGTAATGTTGAAAGTCTCGCCATGGAAAGGCGTAATCCGTTTTGGGAAACGAGGAAAACTCAATCCTCGTTATATCGGACCATTCAAGATCACCAAAAGAATTGGTCTGGTAGCCTACCGACTCGATCTGCCCCCAGAGCTTAGTAATGTTCATAATACCTTCCACGTATCCAACCTTAAGAAGTGCCTGGCTCATGAAACACTCGTTATACCCATGGACGAGCTGGAGCTAGATGATAAGTTGAACTTCATTGAACAACCCGTGGAAATAATGGACCGAGAAGTCAAGAAACTAAAGCACAGCCAGATCCCGATAATAAAAGTCAGATGGAACTCTAAGCGAGGTCCTGAGTTTACATGGGAACGCGAAGATCAGTTCCGGGAAAAATACCTCATCTGTTCTCAAATAGTCAAGCAATGGAGAACACGAGCTAATTTCGGGACGAAATTCCCTTAACAGGGGGAGACTGTAACATCCGACATTAAACCAGGTTAGCAACTATGACCTAATCAGTATTTAATAGCCAGTTATAACCTAATCAATGGTCATTAGCAATTAATCAAAATGATTAACAATGTTCATAAGGAAATTCATGTGACGTCCTCATATTTTGGTAGTATAAATGTAATCACCAGGATCAACACACAACCCAATGAATATCATGATAATTACAATTGTACTTAAATCAGATTTAAGGAGTTCCACACTAAAGCAATAAAAGTATATGACTACAATGATTAAGTCTAACTATTACAACATCACAAATTATTTAGTATCAAATCCCAGCCCCAAAGCTATATTGTCCATGTACCAAAGTAGCTTCTAGGACACCGAGATGTGAATTGAATTGCCTAAGAAGAAGGTCCATCTACACCTTTGCCTTTGCCTGAAAACATTGCGAGTCAACAATAAGCTAATTCGCTTAGTGAGATAACAGGATTATACATTCAACAAATGTTTCTTTACAAGCATAATGTGACTACGGGCAGTGTAAGCCCCAATGTATGTGGAAACCATGCAGTGCAAGCATGGGGTTGGCAGTTCAAATGTTGATCGGGGATGTGCCGAACCTGACCAGGATAACGAGTGGGATGATCAGTCCCCGACAGTGGCCTGCTGTTAGCCCCAGTCCAGGTCACATCAGATCGTGAATTAATGATCATGCAGTGCAAGCATGATGTAAATAGATGCACTTTCAAATGAACGCTGGCTACATGTGTGTTACATGTCAAGTACGAGTGTGCATCATAACAACAAATCATTCTTGAGTGCCAATTGATGTATATGAACAATGTGAACATGACATTAAATATGTAATATGTGAATGCAAAGACAATAAATGTTAGAATGATAATTTATTACTCACAGTGGTTGGTACAGTGTGATTTGTCTCTGAATCAATGTGTATTTTGATAACACCAAAATGTTCTGTAAAGTCAGTGTAATAGTGAAGTTATGTCAATAATTGTTTAAAGCTTATATTCTAAAAATTAAATGAAACGGTATTGAATTTGGACCTCATCCGAATCCGGATGGTCCGAAATCTGGATGGTCCGAATTGAGCTTTGGTCCGAAATGGGGTAGGTCCGAAATACGTTGGGGTCCAAATTAAGTGTTGTTCCGAATTGGGACATTGATCCGAAATGAGGTGGTCCGAAGTCACTGTTGGTCCGAATTGGGGTACGGGTCCGAACTCGGATGGATCCGGACCGAGTTCATCAGGTCCGAGTTCATACTTAGTAAATTTCCAGATTTTCCAGATTTATACTTTTTGACTATTTTTGCATGTTTCAGTATCTAAAGTTGTAAATATGAACTTAAATACACTATTTCAACTTATAACATAACACTATGTACCAAAAGATTCCGTTTTTGTGTCCATTTTTATCAAGTCTCGATGAACACACACACTAAAACACACACTTAATTCAAAATCATACTTAGACTTCGAATCTGAATCTGAAAGTTGGTACATTGCATCATTACTCCTCGATTTTAACATTGTAACTGAAATTTCCAACATGCATTAACATTTGCAACATAAATCTTATGATTCAGTTTTTATAAAAACCAACCCCAAAACATCAAAATTCGTTATATAGAATGATCTTTACCTCAAATCGATGATTGTTGTAATTATAGTTCCTTAATTTCGACTTGCTTCCAGATTCTGAACACTTGAATCCAACAATTTCTTGTGTTCTTGGATTAAATCCGAGAGTTAGAGAGAGAGAGGGAGTGAGTGAGTGAGTGAGTGAGAGACGGTTGAAAGAGAGAGAGAGAGAGAGAGAGAGAGAGAGAGTAGAGAGAAAGAGAGTGAGTTTTTGAAATAATGAAAGAATTCCCTTCTTTTATTTTCTATTTTGACCCAATTGCACATTATACCCCTCAACTTCGTATTTTCTTATTTAAACCGATATTATGATCAAAATTTGCTTAAATTATTATAATATTCCATTAATACAATAACTGAGTCCTTAAAAATCATAAATTACATGTACTTAAAATTTAGGGATGTTACAGTATGGGCTCCACCATGCCTATACTTCGTCCGCGAAGTCATGCTGCGCTAAACAGACTTGGGTACTTAGTCTTCATATCTTCTTCCGATTCCCAAGTGTGATTAGCTCCCCTATGATACTTCCACTTGACCAGCACCATCTTGATTTCCTTGTTGCGGAGTTTTCTGACCTGTGATTCAAAAATGCACTCCGGCTCATCAACGAACCTTAGTCGTCCGTCAACTTTAATTTCTGAAAGATTAGTCCATGGTTCCCTTTCGGGCACCAGACTCTTCCTTAAGTAGCCCACATGAAATACTGGATGAACTCCTGCTAGCTCATCTGGTAAGTCCAAGTGATAGGACTGATTCCCAACTATTTCTAGTATCCGGAAGGGTCCTACAAATCGAGGAGATTGCTTTCCTCGCTTTACAAATCTTGTGACACCTTTCATCGGAGAAACCTTTAGGTAGACCCAATCATCCTTTTGAAACTCTGTCGCTTTGTGACGGCGATCGTGATAGTTCTTTTGTCGATCTTGCACCGTTTTCATGTATTGTCGAATGAGTTGGATCTTTTCGTTGGTCTCTTGTAGCAAAGCTAGTCCGGCGATAGGAGTTTCTCCTGTTTCCCTCCAACAAGTTGGAGTCCTACATTTCCTTCCATACAGGAACTCGAATGGTGCCATTTTGATTGTGGAATGGTAACTGTTGTTGTAGGAGAATTCAACCAATGGGAGGTGATCGTCCCAGTTACCACCCAAATCCATGACACAGGCTCTGAGCATGTCTTCCAGAGTTAAAATCGTTCTTTCACTTTGTCCGTCAGATTGAGGTCTGTAAGCAGTACTCATTGTGATACGAGTACCAAGAACGTTTTGTAAGGCAGCCCAGAAGTTGGAAGTGAATCTACTATCTCGGTCAGAGACAATAGACTTAGGCACACCATTCCTGATGACGATTTCATTCATGTAGATCTGGGCAAGACGGTCTAGTGAATATGTTTCTCGAATGGGAATGAAGTGAGCAGATTTTGTTAATCGGTCAACAATGACCCAAATGGCATCATGTTGACGACAAGTTTTGGGCAGCTTTGTTACGAAAACCGTAATAATATGATCCCACTTACATTCTGGGATAGGAAGAGGTTGCATACTACCATAGGGTTGCTGGTGTTCTGCTTTGACCAATTTGCATGTTCTACACTTCTCTACATATTGACCAACATCTCTTTTCAACCCTGGCCACCAGAAATCCGCTTTCAGGTCGTTGTACATTTTTGTGCTTCCAGGGTGAATTGAGAACTTAGACTGGTGAGCTTCTTCAAGAATTACTTGTTCCCGAACTTAGGAACCCACATTCTTCCGTAAATACCTTTGAGTCCAGTTCCATCATCTTGCATTAATGGCAGTTGAACTCTGATGTTCTCGTCCTTTACATTCTCCTCTTTTAGAGCCTGCAATTGAGCAGCTCTTACATCGTCTATGATTGTGGATGTCAATCTCGTGGAAGTCAAGGCATAACAGTACGCCTTGCAGTATGCTTTCCTACTTAGGGCATCAGCCACTACGTTGGCTTTCCCTGGATGGTATAGAATCTCACAGTCGTAATCTTTAATCAGCTCCATTTACCTTCTCTGCCTCATATTCAAGTCCTTCTGACTGAATATATACTTCAAACTTTTGTGGTCGGTGTAGAGCTGACATTTGGTTCCATACAAGTAGTGCCTCCAAAGTTTGAGAGCGAAAGTCACAGCAGTTAACTCCAAGTCGTGAGTGGAGTAATCTTTCTCATGTGGTTTGAGCTGTCTAGAAGCGTATGCTATGAAATTTCCTCTTTGCATCAGAACAGCACCCAAACCCATGCCTGATGCATCTGTGTAAACAACAAAGTCCTCGTTCCCTTCAGGCATGGCTAATACTGGTGCTTCACATAGTAACTTCTTCAGATTATCAAAGGCAGCTAGTTGTTCTTCTTTCCAAAACAAGGTCGTGTTCTTGCGAGTGAGCTTAGTGAGCGGAACAGCAATCTTTAAAAAGTATTTGATGAAACAGCGGTAATAACCGGCCAATCCCAGAAAGCTATGAATCTCGGAGGCGTTACGAGGTGATTTCTAGTTCTGGATAGCCTAGATCTTTGAAGGATCAACAGCAATCCCAGCACCAGATATCACGTGCCCCAAGAATTGGATCTGAATTGAATGTTGTGAAGGTACAAGTTAACAAAGAGTTTATAATTGAGTATAAGGATCATCAAATTGTTTTGAATGTTGAGACGTACCTGCCTAAGTTAGAATTCACATTTCGAGAATTTGGCATAAAGTCGCTCTTTGCGCAGCAACTCTAGCAATTCTCGCAAATGTCGAGCATGATCCTCTTTGGTCTTTGAATAGATGAGAATTTCATCGATGAACACGATGACCGATTTGTCGAGCATTGGCTGGCAGACTCTGTTCATGAGATCCATGAAAGCAGCCGGCGCATTCGTGAGACCAAACGGCATCACCAGAAACTTGTAGTGTCCGTAACGAGTTCTGAAACCCGTCTTTGGAATATCATCTGCGTGTACTTTGAGCTAATGATAACCCGAACGAAGATCAATCTTCGTGAAGTAGCTTGCGCCTTGTAACTGGTCGAAGAGATCATCAATCCGGGGCAATGGGTATTTGTTTTTTATTGTGACTTTGTTGAGTTCTCTGTAGTCGATGCACATTCGCAATGTGCCATCTTTCTTCTTAACAAACAACACAGGATCGCCCCATGGAGAAGAACTTGCACGTATGAAACCCTTATCGAGCAACTCCTGTAATTGTTTCATCATTTCCTGCATTTCTGCAAGGGTAAAACAGTACGGAGCCTTTGCTATTGGAGCAGCTCCAGGAATGAGATCAATGCGGAATTCCACTTGGCGATCAGGTGGCAATCCCGAGATATCTTCTGGAAACACATCTGGAAACTCAGAAACAACGGGAACGGTGGAAGGAGATTGAATTTCAGCCTTAGCATCGACAGCGTAGGCTAAATATGCTGGACAACCCTTGGCAACGTGCTTTCGGGCATTTGCAATTGAAATAAGGCATAAGTCGCCTTTGTGTCTATCACCATTAATGCAAATATCTCGGCCCTCGGGAGTGGTAATCTTGATCATTCTTTTCTTACATACAATCTGGGCCTCATTGTGAACCAACCAATCCATTCCTACTATAACATCGAACTCCCCAAACTCCATAGAGATCAGAACTATATTGAATACTACATCTTCTACCAGCAATGTGCAATTCCTATATACTTTGTCTGCTTTAACTAACATGTTGCTAGCAGTCTCTATGTCAAGTACAAATTGCAGTTTTGAAGTAGGCATATTGAATTGACGAGCAAATGATGTGGAGACAAACGAACGGTTGGCTCCGGAATCAAACAAGATACATGCAGGAATAGAATTAACAAAGAACGTACCAGTGACCACCTCCGGGTCATCTTTTGCTTCTTCAGCTGTAATTTGGAATGCCCTTGTTGGAGCCCTTTGAGATTGATCCCTGCGAGCAGTGGAAGCTGCAGAAGATCTTGTCGTTGATTGTTGAACACTCTGTTCTCGTGGGGGTTTCGGGCAGTCCCTTGCAAAGTGGACAAGTTTGTGGCAGTTGTAGCACGCATCATCTTTTCGAGGACAATGGTCCTAGTGATGGCCCTTCTGCCCACAGCAGAAACAGTACATGTCTTGAGTCTTACACTCCCCAGAGTGCGCTTTCCTGCATCGCCTGCAGTCCCTCATTTCAGAACTGGCCGAAAAGGTCTTTCCCATCTTGGGTGATGAAGATGATTGATTAGATTGAGAAGAGAATCGGGATGATCCAGACTCCCGCTGCCTTTTTGGCAGTGACGGTTGAGTCGGTCCTGCGGCGGTTGAACCGATGACATATCCAGACAATAAAACAATCTGCTCCACATTTCGAATAGCCTCCAGTAAACCAGCAAACGTTGTATACCGAAACCAACTCATGGTTTGGTGAATCTGATAATCTAAACCGGTCTCAAACCGGGCTATCTTTCTTTCCTCCGTATCAACTTGATGGGGTGCGAACAAGCTTAAACAGGTGAACTCAATGGCAGATTGTGTAACCGTCTTTGTTCCTTGGGTCAGATTTAGAAACTTCGCCTCGAGACGTCGCTTCTCGTCAGCCGGACATTATTGCTGAGAGAACACTTCTTTGAATTCACTCCAGGTTATGTGTGACACTACCTCCATCGTCAATACATGTGTCATTGCATCCCACCGCATCACTGCGTCCCTTGCAAACATTGCAGTTGCAAATCGGACCATGTCTTTTTCAGCGTAGTCGCTAATTCTGAATGTTCCTTTGGTGGTGGTGATCCACTCCAATGCCGTGATGGCATCTCCAGTTCCATCAAAAGTAACCGCCCCGTTACTTTTGAAGTCCTTAAATCTACAACCCCTTGATTTGTTAGAAGACCCAGTGTCTCCTTGTCTTTCCTCTTGATCATCCTGTTGTTGTTCCTTGTTCTTTGTTTTATCAGCTTTACGTTTCGCTTCGGCCTCATCTCTGGCCTTTAATTGGTCCGCAAATGACTGAGCCTGCTCAGCCATTCTTTTGGATTGTAATTCATTGTTCTATTCCATGAGGGCTTGCATCATCTGGGACATCTGTTGAGGAGTCATATCGTCTCCTGACATGTTCTGAAATAAAACAATTTATATTTAGAACGTTTAATTGTAAGTCCTAAGTGTTTACAGTTACCCTTTATTTGTCCCCGTGTGCATGTCAATCCTATCTTAGTTCGGATCATTTCCTAGGAGTCCATTCTAAGATCATAATTGTTAGATTTATTATTTCGATCCTAGGAGTTGTTTTGTAATATTTATTTTCATTGTAATTTGTCTTGTATTTATTTCTATGTATTTCATGTTTAAGTTATAGTGTAGGGGCCAATGTTGCCAAGTCTTGTAACTTAATTAAAGGAGCCTATAAAAGGCTCCTAGGGTTTACTTTATGAAGAGACACGGTTGACATTTTGAATTCTTACCAGCCGCCACTGTTCCATCAACATACAAACATTCATATTGTCTTCTTCTTTATTAAACACATTTATTGAGCTTGTTTCTTCATGTGTTTGATGAGAAAATCATTGAGGTTCTGAATATATACGGGATTTCATAATAACAATTGGTATCAGAGCTCAGAGGGGTGGATTTAAATTGATTTCTCTCGGATTCTGCTGGGTTTTGTTCATGTTCTTCGAGTTCTTCCATTTTCAGCCGGTTAGATCTTCATTTTCCATGTTTTTTCGTGTTTCTTGTGTTATAATGGTTCTATAAACATCACATTATCATTATCTACTGATTTTAAACTCATTTACTTCCATATCTTTGTTAAAATCATCAAGAATCGACCATTTTTAAGTTTGAAAATATGGGTTTTTTAAGTGGGTTTTTCACGTGTTCATGCTAGTTTTAAGTGTTTTTTAGGTTGTTTTAAATCACCAAAAGTGTTTAAAATAGTTTATAAATCATTTAGAACTGTTTTTAGGCTTTAAATCTGATAAAAATCGAATTCTGCCCATTCTGCCTTAGAAAAACGTAAAAACCTGCTGTATTTCGGATTACATACTGTAGAATTTCGGACCACCTAGGCACCAAATTCGGACCTCACAATCATCCTAATTCGGACCATACTTAGGTGAATTTCGGACACCCCATAAGCCAATTTCGGACCACAATTCGGTCCTATTCAAACTTCGGACCATCCGAAGTTCAGGAAAGGCTTTCCATTTTTCACTGTTTGGGACTTGTTCTTAAAATTTTCATTTTCGGACCTCACCATTTCGGACCATCCGATTTCGGTCCTTCCACTGTCCCTATTTCGGACCAACCAAATTCGGGCATTTCACTGTTCATCCGAATTCGGTCCATAGGTCCATCCGAACTTAGGTCATCCTAATTTGGTCCCCCCAAGCAGTACTGTTCATCCGATATAGGACATTCTCCGAATTTGATCTTCATCCGATCCATATACGTCCGAATTACTGTGTGCACCCATCCGAAATCTACCCATCCGAAATCACCCATCCGAAATACACACATCCGAATCAACCCATCCGAATTCATACCATCCGAATTCGGTTACCCCATCCGAAACACTGTTCATCAGCTCATCATCCGAATTCAGAATATTCTGTTTTCAGTCCAACCCATCCGTGTTCAGTTTCCACCTCTAAGATCTCCACATTCTCAATCAGCACCTATAATCATAATGTCTCGCGAAGCTCTTGTACTCGGATCTGAGAACAGACCACCAGTTCTCTATCCTGATGAGTACGAACAATGGAAAGCCCGGTTCCTGAAATTCGTTGGAATGCAACCTCTCAGGAATCTGAAGCTTCAATCAATATCCGAAGGACCCGTCATCTACTATAGAGAGATTGCTGCCAGACCCGAGGCTGACCCCCCTGTTCAAGCCTCAAAAGTTGAAAGAGAGCCGGAAAATGACGCAGAGAGGGATCGCCAGCACGCTGATAAGAGGGCCGAGTATCTGATTTATCAAGCCCTCCCCACTGATATTTTGGTCGGTGTAGACAGTAAAATGTCTGCAAAAGAAATGTGGGACGAGCTGGAAATCCAAATGCTGGGGGCAGATCTTGATGATCGTGCCAAAATTGAGGAGGCGAAGGCAAAGTTTTCAGAATTCCGCGCCAAAGACGGGGAATCTCTGCAATCCACATTCACCAGGTTCTGTGCAGTCCTTAACGAATTAAATAAACTGCACATCAAAAAGGATAGGGATGATATCAACATCCAATTCTTTGCCGCCTTAGCCCCCGAGTGGCAGCTTGCATGTAGGGCAACAAAAAGAGTCCTGAACATTCCTGGTGTCCATAAATGTCGTCTTTAAGGAGCTTAAGAAATATCAAGGGGATGTGGATCAACAGAAGCTGATGGCAAATCAGTTCGCCTCTCTACTGCTGTCAGCCAACACAAGGTTGAAACCGAATGATTCGCTAGCCTTGATCACCAATACGCAGATTCTGACACCATCTTTTGCTCCTGGTTCTTCATCATCTCAGTACAGGTATGCTTCTCCTCCGCGTGAGGTCTATGATGAGGAGGAAGCTTCGATCCAAGAACAGATAGCCTTGTGGACCAACCGTCTTCAACAGCGACGGTTCTCCAACAAGACCAACAACCAACTCCGTTATGACACCAGTCCACGGAGGTACTCATAGGAGGGATGACCGTCGCGATGACTATCGCAGAGATGACTACAGAAGGGATGACAGGGATGATCGCCGGTATGATGACAGACGCGACTATCGCGATGATCGCCGTTATGAAAGGCGTGATGAAAGGCGAGATGACAGGCGAGATGACAGGCGGGACGATCGAAGGGATGATCGTCGGGATGACCGTAGGGACCGGAGGCGTGATGATAGCCGCGAGCACCGCCGGGCCGACAAGAGGCCGGCGGAACGAAGAGAGGAAAAGCCAAGAGCCGATGAGCCAATGGCCACTGATGAACGTCTCTGCTACAAATGTGGCAAACCGGGCCACTTTGCTAGGGAATGCAAGAATAACTTCGAGAGAGACGTTGCTTATTACGAAAGAAAGCTCGAGGCTGCAAAGAAGAAATCGGATGCGTTAGCCCTCGTCGCCCAGGAGGACTACTGGGATGCTGAAGATTCTGAAGACGAGGATGAAAAGGGCAAGAATTGCTATATGGTTGATCGTCAGGGGTTGGAGACTTGTACTGATGTCACTGCTGAAAATTCAGACATTGCTGCTGAGGGGGAGACAATGAAACATCCACCAGCATGTCTGATGGC
The DNA here is from genome assembly GCA_020465985.1 of Centrapalus pauciflorus. Classification (NCBI taxonomy): domain Eukaryota; kingdom Viridiplantae; phylum Streptophyta; class Magnoliopsida; order Asterales; family Asteraceae; genus Centrapalus; species Centrapalus pauciflorus. Next base: position 43,557 of record JAANYP010002844.1, read on the forward strand.
TACAACCGACGATCCCGAATGCTCCACATCCGGTTTCGAGTCCAGTGAGGTATATTCCTATTACATTCCTGCACATGTAAATAAATTATTTGTAGATAATGAATGTACACTACACACACAAATACTTGATCTACAAGATAGATTAAAAGCTGAAACTGCAAAGTGTCTACAGGCTGAACATCAAGCTCATATTCTGAAAGAATCATCTGAATTATATCATGCAAAATGGTTAACTAATCATAATGTTATAAAACAGATGTTGATAGAAAAAGTAGATGTTCAGGATAGGAATATATATCTTGAATCTTGCATGGAAACGCTTTCAAAAGAAAAACTCTCTTTAAAAGAAGAAATTTCTGTTCTTACAAAACAATTAGATGTGGTAAATATGGAAAATATAGACAGTTTAGAAAAATACAAAATGATTGAAGAAGAAAGGATAAGTTTGTACGCAAGAATAAAGACCCTTGACGATGCATTTTTGAAAAGGGGTCAAACAGAACAAACTATCCATTTAAATCAGCCCAAAGAAACTAGGTTTTACCATTCTAAACAGGGAATTGGTTTTAAAAATCCTAAGTATTTGGAAAAAGCACAAAATGTCTTACAAGTATTTTATGACATGAATTATATGGGAGCCGGTATTAAATCTTTCTTTTTTGAGTCATCAAAAGAAGTTTTAAACCAAGAAAATGAGAAACGTGTTGCGCGTAAAGATAAAGAAATTTCTTTTCATTATGAAGAACTTAACGAGAGTTATTCTTCTAGAGTACCCACTTTAGAGGAAGATCTCTCGTCAACTTATTCAGAAACTGAATTGAACACTTAAACTGAAAAATCAACTCCTCAACTTTATATTCCTGCAAAAGTTCTTCAACAACAAATCATTGTTTTAGAAAAGGAATTGAAGTCGTCTCAAGAGAAAGCACTTGATCTTCAAGATGCTCTTCTTAAGAGAGAAGAAGAATTGGTAAATCAATCTTTTCAACAAACTGTGGAAGTCACTGTCTACAGAGAAAATTTTGAAATAGTTTCACAACAATTAAAAGATCTTTCAAAACAACAAACACTTTCTCATTCCCTAAAAATTCCATGTATGTCATTAGATAAAGGTAAGGCTACAGCTGAATCTTCTTCTATCTTTGTCAAAGGTGAGTGCTCAAAAGTTTTCAAAAATGAGGTTCCTAAAAAGACTCAGATAAAATCCAAGTCTTTTAAGAAACCTACTCACCACCAAAAAGAAAAGTCTGTCAAGTCTAAATCTTCCATGCTTACTGACTCTAATCATTTTGTTCCTACAGATCATATAAGGAGAGTCCCAAAAACCACCATGCAGGATTTTACAAGTTTTTTTGTGAAGAAGGCTTTAATGCCAAGTGAATTTGTTACTAGAGATAGGATGTTTGTAATCTCTAAAGACAATTTGTGTAACAATGTGTGTGACAATGTTTGTAATGATGTACCGAATTCTACTGTTCCGTTAAAGTACTCTTTCAAGGATTTGTTTAATCTATGTCCAACTAAATATAGACGACAGGTTCCTGAAATGAATGCTTTTGTGCCTTTACCTGTTAAACGTATTCGGAAAAAGAAAACTAAAAATAGTGCATCATCGGCCACAAACAAAGTTGAGATATGTCCGTTGCCAAGGCCCAAAACCAAAGCAACGGTCAAAAAGGTCTCAACAAGACAAAAACCGAAGGCAATTTCAGCGCCTAAGGTTCCAAAACCCAGTAAATCCAATCTTCAATGGATTCCAAAGGGTTGTGCATCTGGACCACACACAAATGCTAGTTGGGTTTCTAAATCTGTACTCGTGCCATATAAATCTGGTAATCCTAACAAAAAGGGACCCATATTGAGGTGGGTACCCAAGGTTGTGTGATCTTAATGCAGATGGTTCTTGGTTACTTCTGATCAAGACCCGTGCTTCAAAGAAATGGCTTCTAGTTACCTTAGACTAGGACCCGTTCTTTTTCTTGTCGGTTGTGCTTAAACCGACACGTTTGGCTTCTGTGCACACAGCCCAGGACCCGGTCTTAACTCATCATGTTTTCTGAACATCTCGGTTCAGAACACGGTTTGATTGTGAATTAAAAATGGATGTGTTTGAATGCATATAGTTTTTCATTATATGAATTTATGTGTTTTTCAGGCTAAGTCCATTTGGTATATGGATTCGGGTTGCTCCAAGCACATGACAGGAAGAAGAGAATTGCTGTCCAACGTTGTTGAACAGTATTGCGGAACTGTGAAGTTCGGGAACAACCATCAGGCTCAAATAAAAGGATACGGGGACTTAGTTCTAAATAATCTGGTCATCAAGGATGTTGACTATGTTGAGGGGTTATCTCATAATCTTTTTAGCATAGGACAGCTCTGTGACAAAGGACTAGAAGTAACGTTTAGGGCTAAGAACTGCAGTGTTAAGAACATGGATGGAAAAGATATCTTGACTGGTTCCCGAAAATCTAACCTTTACACCATTGACGTATCTAAGCTTGTAGTGAAGGATAATATTTGCCTACTATCAAAAGCCTCTTCAAAAGACTCTTGGTTGTGGCATCGAAGATTATCCCATTTGAATTTTGATAATATCAACAAGCTGGCTGCGAAGCAATTGGTCAAAGGACTTCCTGAGTTGCGCTACGAAAAGGACCATCTGTGCGGAGCATGTGAGAAAGGAAAAATGAAACGATCATCTCACAAACCAAAGCCCGAACCATCAACAAAAAGAGTTTTGGAGTTACTTCATATGGATTTATGCGGACCGATGAGAACTCAAAGCATAAATGGAAAACGATATGTGTTGGTTATCGTTGATGATTATTCTCGATATACCTGGGTCAGGTTCTTGCGTTCCAAGGACGAGACAGCTCAAGAAATCATTGATTTTATCAAGAGTGTCGAGACCCAACAGCAGCTGTCAGTACAATCAATCAGATCAGATAACGGCACGGAGTTCAAGAACTCGGTAGTGGAGGGCTTCCTTCGATCCAAAGGGATTCAGCATCAATACTCTGCTGCTCGAACACCTCAACAAAATGGGATCGTGGAAAGGCGTAACCGTACGCTAGTAGAAGCCGCTCGCACAATGCTCACATACTCAAAGCTACCTCCGTTCTTGTGGGCCGAAGCCGTATCAACAGCATGCTATACACAGAATCGCTCCATCATCCATAAGCGCTTTAACAAAACTCCTTACCAACTCTTTTTGAATAAAGTACCATTTATCAAGTACTTACGTGTATTTGGTTGCAGGTGCTATGTGCTGAATGACAGAGACAACCTCGGGAAATTTAACGAAAAGGCGGATGAAGCGATCTTCATTGGATACTCATCCAACTCGAAGGCGTATCGCGCATTCAATACCCGAACCAGAACAGTCAATGAAAGTGTGCACGTCACATTTGATGAGTTGGCTGAACTGGCACCCGAAGTTGATCAATCAGGACCACGCATTACTCAAATGCCTGGAGACTCTTCGAATAACCCCATTTCTTTTTCTTCTTCTGATTTGGTTAATTTATTTGATCCTTTTTATGTTGAATTTTTCGGTCCTAACGCTAGTGTGTCTAATGTTGTTAATAATGTAGGTAATCCTTCCAGTTCAACTGCACCGCAAAGTTTCTCCGCTCCATCTTCATCAACATATCCTCATCCATCCACATCATCCACCGACACATCCGCAGTTGAATCTACTCCTATAATACCCTCACATATAATACCAACGATTCTTCCTTCACCTGAACACTCGGAAATTGAACCAGAACCTGTGGTACCATCATTTGAAACCATTGACCATGAATCCTCATCCATTCCCATATTAACCACAGAGGTTCCATCCCGAGCACCCCTTCCACACGAGATCAAATGGACCCGCAGTCACCCAACAGAGCAAATCATTGGTGACGTATCAACAGGAGTCCAAACTCGTAGGGCATCTGCTAATGAATGTCTCTACGCATCATTCTTGAGTATGATAGAGCCCGCTCGTGTGGATGAAGCCCTGACAGATCCGGATTGGATAGTTGCAATGCAAGAGGAACTCAACCAGTTCGAACAGCTAAGAGTATGGCGGTTAGTTCCCAAGCCAAAAGACCGCACAGTCATCGGAACGAAGTGGATCTTTAAGAACAAACGAGATGAAAACGGAATTGTGATAAGGAACAAAGCAAGACTTGTTGCCAAAGGCTACCGACAACAAGAAGGGATAGATTATGACGAGACCTTCGCTCCAGTTGCACGGATCGAAGCAATCAGAATCTTCTTGGCGTACGCGGCACACAAAGACTTCAAAGTGTACCAAATGGACGTCAAGACTGCCTTTCTAAACGGTGAACTTAACGAGGAAGTGTATGTTGAACAACCACAAGGCTTTGTTGATGCACATAAACCTGACCATGTTTATGTGCTAGATAAGGCCCTCTATGGTTACAAACAAGCACCTCGAGCATGGTATGATAGTCTTTCGAATTTCCTTATTTCTGCCGGTTTCTATAAAGGTGTGGTGGACACAACTCTGTTCACAAAAAGGGAAGGCACACATATAATGCTAGTACAGATTTATGTCGACGATATTATATTTGGATCTACTGACAGTAATTTTTGTAAGGATTTTTCAGCCCTAATGGAGTCTCGGTTTGAGATGAGTATGATGGGGGAAATGAACTTTTTCCTCGGATTACAAGTCAAACAACTTGAGGATGGGATTTTTGTGAACCAGTCGAAATATACTCTTGACATTCTCAAGAAGTATAAGTTAGACTCTTGCACGAGTATCGCAACTCCCATGGCCTCCAACTGCAAGTTAGACACCGATCCTTCCGGGAAAAGTGTCGATAATACAACTTACAGAGGGATGATAGGATCCTTACTATACTTGACTGCCAGTAGACCAGATATAGTGTTTTCAACATGTCTTTGTGCTAGATTTCCGGCCGACCCAAAAGAATCACACCTAACTGCGGTAAAACGCATTTTTCGTTATCTTAAGGGTACACCCGAACTTGGTCTATGGTATCCAAAGGGAACCGATTTCGATCTTACCGCGTTTTCAGATGCTGATTTTGCAGGTTGTAGAGTGGACAGAAAAAGCACGTCGGGAGGAATACAGTTTTTAGGCGATAGACCTGTGAGTTGGTCTTCCAAAAAGCAGAATTGTGTATCCACATCCACAGCTGAGGCTGAGTATGTAGCAGCTGCAAGCTGTTGCTCTCAAGTGCTGTGGATGAGAACACAATTACGCGATTATGGGTTCTCACTCACAAATATCCCTATTTACTGTGACTCTCGAAGTGCAATTGCCATCTCTTGCAATCCCGTGCAGCACTCTCGAACAAAACACATAGATATCAGGTATCATTTTATTAAAGATCACGTGGAAAAGGGAACCATTGAGTTGTATTTTGTTGGCACGGAATACCAACTAGCGGATATATTTACTAAAGCTTTAGACGAACCTCGTTTTCGGTTTTTAGTATCTCATATCGGCATGTTGAATCCACCTTCCAATTAAATATCAGATATTGTCTTAAATAATTCTATTTCAATCTATCATGATTGAAATTCCTTTATTTTAGAAAATAACTGTTATTTAAATTTAAGGATTATGTCACAAAATTGAAACTCATTATTTCCTTATCTGCGCATATTTTTAATAATTAATGATCCTGATAAATTGCTGTGTGAATTGTTCATCATGGAGTGGGATGCAAACAATATCCAGGTTTGTCTGTATTTGTAAGGCTTAAAGAAGGGTTGTCGCGATTAAAATCTGAAAGAGGAAAAGGAAAAAGGACCGGTATTTATTTGAGGGGGAGTAGAGTTAGGATTTTTAAATTTTATAATTCTGTGTTTTCTTTTTATTTCTTTTATAGTTAACTTTTTGAATTTTAGGTTAGTCTTAATTTTAATTTTTAATTTTAAGTTTTAATTTAATAGGTCAGAAAATTCACAAAAAGATTTTAACTTTCAAATTTATCAAAAAACCAAAAAGATTTTAGTTTACTTCATTTCATTTTATTTTAACTTCAAAATTAAAGAAAATACCAAAAATATTTTTATTTATGTTGTAATGGACCAAAATTTCTTTTTGTGTTTAATTTCCTTAAAAGCCCAAATTTTGTTGTGTTGTGTGTTTGTTGAGTCCAAAAACCGGCGGCCCATTTCAATGAACCGTGCGGATCCTACATGACCCGAACCGACCCATGCGACTTTAAAAAGGGGTCGGTTAACTGGTCAACTCATCTTCCTTCATTTTCAAGAAATCTTTCTTCTTCTTCACTTGCTCTCGACGAACACCGCCCACAATCCTCCATTGTTACCATTTTCAAGCTTTTGCTCCATCATTTTCTTTGGTTTTTCTTGCTTCATTCATCTTCGGCACTTCAAGGTAACATCTTTTTAACTTTCTTTTAGCTTTTAATGTCTTCTTTTATGTGTTTGATTCTATATTTTTCCTTCTTTTTTATTCTCGGTTTTTGATAGTTTTAGGTCCTTTAATGTGTTATATTTCCTTAAGTGTAGTTAGATAAAATGTTCCTTAGGTTGTTTTAGTTTAGGATCTGTAATTTCATGCATTTTCAGTAAGATTCCAACTGTTCACGTTTTTATTTTGCATGAACATTAACTGCACTCATGCAGTTTCGGATGTCCGAATTCGGACCACCACCCGAATTCGGATGTCCGACTTAGAATAGTTTCAAAAATTTTCAAAGTACAAAACCCAGTTCGGACAACTGTTGATCCGAATTCGGTTCACTGTTGATCCGAATTCGGACCATCACATCAGGGTCAAAATTTTCATAACATTTGAAAAATTGTCTAAGTATGTTCACCACTATGCATCCGAATTCGGATGATACCCGGATTCGGTCCTCATCCGAATTCCAGGTACCATCCGAAATTGGGACATTTCCATTTCATTGCATGCATTTTCACAAGTCACCATCCGAATTCGGACCATGTTCACACCTCATCCGAATTCGGGCCACCTTCATTCATTTCATGATTACACTTCGGACCATCATCCGAATTCGGTCCCCATTTATCACCTCATCCGAATTCGGTCCCACTCACATCATTCATGCATTATTCCATTTCGGACTGATCCGAATTCGATGACACTGTTCATCCGAATTCGGACCATCCGAAATCCAACACTTAGGATTTTTTTTAAAATTTTCATTTTTCATGTTTTCCATTTCTGCATTTTCATATAAATTAAAAATCACAAAAATAGTTCCATCCAAGTGCATCATTGATTAGAGTTAGGATCAGTGTTTGAGTGAAACGGTCTTATCTAACATCGGTCTCTTAACGATTGACTTTGGACTTTATTAGTGGAATTTTATTCTGCTAATAAAGACCCGATGTTAAACAGATCAGACAATTTCTATTTCACACTCATCTAAACTTCACATCAACGCATTATCATATCAAGTCTTATGATTCTAACTTTGTTGCACTTTGCAGGATAATGGATCCGGCAATCGTTCTTACCGTACCCCATCCTCCTATCCCTAATAATAACGCTCAGCTACCCGAGGAAGCCATTCTGCCGAGCGCCGAGTTTGTCGAGTTTATCACCCATAACTGGCAACTCGACGTCTCTATCCTCCCAAAAGAATCCCAAACCCTTGCCTTTGACATCCTCACCTGCCATCCCATATACTATGCCCTTTCAACTGCCATAACCGTTCCCCAGATTTACCTCCAACAATTCTGGAACAGGCTCCAATTCATAACCGACCCCGAACCTCACTTCACCTCCACCATTGACTGCGTTCCAGTCAAAATCACCACCTCAGCCATCCGTCACATTCTCCATCTACCCATACAAGACTATCTTCCCTCCATTGACTCATTCGACCCAAACCCATCCGTATCAGAAGCCCTCTCTGAGATACAATCCCTAGGGTATGACGGCCCTCTTACCAAACCTTCCGACTTCCGCACCAAAAACCTTCTGTCCCACTGGAGGATCCTCTTCGATGTACTGAATAAGTGCCTAACAGCCAAGCATTCCGGTCACGACTCAGCATCGGCCCAGGTATTAGCCATGTTCACTGGCTTTGCCTTCGACCGACACGTGGACTATGCGGCTTTCATTTTTGAAGAATTAAGAAGAGTCCACGTAGAAAGAAGCACCAAGAAAGGTCGCAAGTATGTCCCCTATCAAAGGTTCCTTCAACTCATTATTCAATGCGCAATGGATCAGGACGAAGACATACATGAGCGTCCGAAGGCTGATGTCTACCCCACCGTGGCTATCCAAAAATTGACTTTGCCAAAGGGGGCCCCGACGGTACAGGTGATGAAAATTCCGTTATCTACTCTTACAAGGTCGAGGGGTACAGATCGGGTAAGGGAATATATGAGAGAGTATTATCCGGATGAGTCTCAGTCGGAATCGACTGAGACTAACCAGTCCGAAGGTGAGCATCAAGTGAGTGAGAATGAGGGAGAAAGGATAGATGTACAACAATCACTGGGTTTTGGTGAGCGGGAGTTTGAGAGTGTAAGGGAGGGTGCTGTAGGTGAGACGGCAGAGACGGCGGATTCTGAAAGAACCGTCTCTGTCGTAAGACCGAGGGATTTGCAATCTGAGGGAGAACCAAGCCCCATTAGCCGGACTCCCCTTCAAAAGACCGTTAGTCCAGCGGTCGAAACAACCCCAACCATCCACTTGGTTTCCCCTCAAAGGGAAACCACTTCATTCCACGGGGATCTTCCACACACTCCATCGCCCTCTCATTCGGAGAGTGGCGGTGTTGAAAGAGGTCACACTCCTCCCCACGTGACCGACCTTCCTTCGCCCACGATTCCATCCCCACAAATTCACACAGTGCACGATGCCTTTGTGGCATCCCCAAGAGCTGCCTCCGTGGCAGCTCCACAAACTTCCGGATCTGAGCATCCCGTAGTGGAGCCAGAGATGACGGAAGGAAGACCGGGAATGGCTCAATCTACGCCGTCCACTTCCGGCCATCTCCCCATCAATTTGGAGATGTTAACGGCAGCATTACGTGCTGCCGGAGTTATCACCCGGGCTGGCCTGGACGCCCAAAGGGAGGCAGCCGAGGAACGACACACCGCCCTTCTTTCTCTTATAAAGGGTAAGGGTGTCGCCTCCGAAGCCGGCCCCTCACCAGGTTCCCATTCAGTCCAACTTCAAATGGCGGAGCTCTCGGACAAGCTTGATGCACTTAATCGCCTAATTCTTCAAGTCCAAGAGCAGCTCAATTCAAGGATGGATCGCCTCGAGTCGGCGGTCATAGATCTCCAATGCCGCACTCAAGCTGAGCCCCCTAAAAGAAAACATGACGACCAGGACGACCCTGATCGTCATGAGGGGGAGAAACGTCAAAAAGTTCATCATGAGGGTTCGATGATCATTCTAGGGGGAGCAGAGGCTGAAGCAGCAGAAATTCAAGGGTCTGGGTCCGGGGATCAAACACATGAGGCTACTGAAGCGATGATGATAGATTTTGAACCTCTACAAATTGAGGGCCCAGCTTCGTTAGACCCCACGTGAGCAATGGTGATTTATGAGCCCAAATATTAAAAAGTCGAAATCATATTAGTTTCTGACTCAGATTCTGATAATGAAATTGACTATACATTTCTCACACCAAAACCTGAACCCCAATCTCCACCCCATGAACCCCAACCACAAACATCTTCCTCCATCCAACCACATTCAGTCACTACCACAGAAACTCCATCAATCCAACCCACTCCCACACCTCCACCAGTGATACGTACCCCATCAGTCCAAACAACCCTTCCAACTCAATCTGCTCCACTCTCCCATATCGCTGAATCTTCCAGAGCCAGAACTGTGGACTGTTTTGATACCAAAGAAGTCCCCGCATCATATGACAGAACAGATGAGGAATGGATAAAGTGGTACTCCTGGGGAGAAGTCCACACTCTGGATGCGGAAACGAAAGAAGGACTATGTCAGGACCGGAGAGACCGTGTATTGAAACTTCTTGAGGCTCCGCCTAAAGAATTAGAAGAACCTCTGGTCCAGGGATTAAAAGAATTCTTGAAGAAGTTCCCGGCCGATCAATTTCAAAATCCTTTCCTGGAAGAAAGGTTCAAAATGGTCTTCAGAAAGAACCCGGGATCCTACAGTAGACGTCTTCTCATGGTAATGACTGATGCTTCTCGATGCGTTCAAGCCGAATACAATCAGATGATGCTTAGAGAAACGAGAGATAAGAGCAAATACTGGTCAAAGTCCAAATTAGTCAGAATCAATAATATTCATATGTACAAGAGAGCCAGAGTCTACACTCCAGCCTTCGAGGTACTTAGAGAAGACGGTACCATTCAAGAACTGTATGAGAGCGACCTTGACTTCGTAAACATAGACGATGTAGAGCGTCTGCACAGAAAATTGGTCAATAGAGTCAAGGGTCGTTTTACACATATGACTGCCTTAGCAGCCCTGGTTCGATGCATGAATCGCCGATCAATCATTATGTGCCTCAGAGATTTCCAGATGGCGATTGAGAGTGCATTAGTCAAAGTGGGTCTGAAATCTCCTGAACAAGATGTATTTTTGCTAGACCACTATCCGGCTTACAAATTTTTGCTTCGAGGACAGCCAGGGGTTATCTTTTTGAATCAGAAAGGACAGAAAAAATTCATGCGCTTTGAGGATCTTCCTTGTTACTCCGACGGCACTATCAGATTGGTTCGAGCAGCGCTTACACAGAAAATTCAAGACTTTGACGCTCAACCTAATCCAGAACTTAGATGCTCGCCACAGGAGATACAGGATACACTCAGCGGCATTGAATACCTGAACGAGAGGCTACATATAAGACAAGTAACCAGACGCTTCGACGTCATACTTGGTCTTCGTGAATCTACAGATCATGCACGAGTTCCAGGACCTCCTAAGTGATCGAAAAGGGGGAGATTGTTAGATTTATTATTTCGATCCTAGGAGTTGTTTTGTAATTTATTTTCATTGTAATTTGTCTTGTATTTATTTCTATGTATTTCATGTTTAAGTTATAGTGTAGGGGCCAATGTTGCCAAGTCTTGTAACTTAATTAAAGGAGCCTATAAAAGGCTCCTAGGGTTTACTATATGAAGAGACACGGTTGACATTTTGAATTCTTACCAGCCGCCACTGTTCCATCAACATACAAACATTCATATTGTCTTCTTCTTTATTAAACACATTTATTGAGCTTGTTTCTTCATGTGTTTGATGAGAAAATCATTGAGGTGCTGAATATATACGGGATTTCATAATAACAATAACCTAAGTTTGAATCCAAGTCCTCGCGGACACTTGAAACCTCAAACTAATTGATATGTTTATATTTATACATATTTTTGGCATCATTTACCTTGCATTTTGGTCGGTTTTTCTCCCGAAATACGTGAAAATGATATCTAATTCATTCATTTTTATGATTTATAGGACAAAAGAGGTTTTATCGTCGAAGGAACGAACATCGAGGAAAATACGACCGAGTTTGAAGCCACGGCGAGTTCTCAATAATTTTCCAAGAAGAAAAGAGTCGAAATAGTGATTTTTGGAGCCTACGACCGTAGGAGGAGAAGCGTACGACCGTAGGAGGCTAGGGCACGGGTTTGACCAAGTCAAAGGGGCCTACGACCGTAGGACTTAAGGTATACGGTCGTAGGCGGCGCAAAACCTTTATAAACTGACAGATACGGCCAGTATCGAAGGAGAGGAGTTGGGCAGCGAATTACAGACGATTTTCAGAGCCTTTACCTACGTTTTTCTTCAATCTTCAAGATAGTTAATCATAGATTAGTTGAAAGTTTCGATTTCCTTTGATTTACAAGCTTTCAGCACGATATTATCCACGGTTTTAGAGACGAGTTTGAGAGTTTTTCGTAGCTTTTCAATTAATTAATCATAGTTTAGTGAAAGGTTTCGGATTTCCTGGATTTACAAGCATTCGGTTCAAGTTTTGGAGTTCAATTTCTTCATTGTAGCTACGGATTTGGTACACTCGTTCCTTAAACCCCCTGATTTCGTAATGGTTATTATTTCTTTGAGTTTAATTACGGTTTTTAATATGATTAGTGAGTAGTTTTATTGTTCACCCGCTTGGGATGATGGATTCTATGTATTAATTGGTATATTATTGGATTGATTGATGAATTTTGGTTTATATTTGTTGGATTCTTGATTATTTCATATTTTCTTGTTAAAAATCAGATTTTTATTAATCTTTTAGCATTGTTTTGCGATAATAAAGTGTTAATTAAATCTACGTTTTAAAAAGAATGAGGCATTAAATGAAAAATTAATAGTCAATTATCTCTTCTAGGCATTGTGTTGCGATAATGATTTGATAGTTGATTGTTAATCTAGAATTTTATGCGTTTGTTGGTTCTTATGCATTGTGTTGCGATAATAGGGTTGACAAATCATAAAGTTTGATTTTTAAAGTGACAAAGTCGATTTGTTGGATTTCGGTGTTAATCGATTATCTTTATGCATTGTGTTGCGATTATAAGATTAATTGGTTAATATTGGAGTTTTGACGAGTTGCTTTGTTTTCATCACGTGGTTATCAAGATTTAATATTTTAACTTGAACTAATTAAATTATCGGTAAATTAAATCAAAATCCGCGCTTAATTGAATTTATAATTGGTTATCAACCAATTTGTCTTTAATCAATCAATTCAATCCATCGCCAATTAGTTATAGTTTTATAATTCCAAGTGGGTGACGCTTTCGTAATATAAGAGTTTCGTGAAGTTTAATTTATTATAGATCTTTACTTAAGTTGCTTCTGATTTAATTCCGCTCTCGTTAGTTTGTTTCACTTTATTTAGTTGTCTTAGATGTCTGCGTTCGTAGTTAAGTTTAAGTCGTGTTTGCTAGAATTAGTTTTTATTATAATCTGAAAAATCCAAAAATATTAGTTTAACTTTTTAATTTTGTGTTACTTAGTTTGCTATAGTTATTATGTTAATTAAATTATTGTCTTTAGTTGATAACTTCCTCAAAACGTCTAAAATAACTAAATATTGGTTTAGGTTGTAGTATTGGAGTCTCCTTTCTTTATTCCGTTCCCTGAGTTTGATAAATCCTTGGTGATTCTTCAAGCTATATTGCACACGATTGGTACACTGCCAGTTGTGTAATTTATACTTTGGGTTCAATTAGACATTAAAACCTGAGGTGTGTTTTGCATGCGTCAAGTTTTTGGCACCGTTGCCGGGGAACGGTGTGAGCTTTAAGAAACAACCAATACCGGTAGTTTAGTTTATCCTTTTTAGGGGCAATCCCCCTGAAAAGTTAAATTTTCTGTCTGTTTTCTGTTTTTTTTTCTTTAAAGGGTGTTCGGTATATGAGTCGTCGTAATCCTAATATCGTCAGCCCATACTCCGAACCTGAGCGAGCATTCCGTAACCGTCATCGTGAACAATCGCACCCTTTAGTTGAGGGACTGTCTAGTTTATCGGATTCTACTGACCATATTGTTTCTCATCCGGTGGAGGAAGGTCACGTAGACATCTTTGCTCAGTTACCTCCGATTTCTAGTCCTTCACCTTCTTCGCCTTCATCATCTTCTGATTCTTCATCTTCTGATTCTTCATCTTCATCTTTCACTATGGGAGACCGAAGGACAATGCTTGAGCTTAACCAACCGGTCACCGATGACTCGGAAGGTGCAATAGTTATTCCTGGATTCGATGCCGTTAATTTTGAGCTAAAGTCGAGCCTGATCGCTTTAGTTCAGAATAACGCACAATTCTGCGGTCTATCTTCTGAGGATCCGTATTCCCACCTGAAGAAATTCAGAAAAGCATGCGGTGGGTATAAAGCAAATTAAGTTCCAAGGGAAGTAATTCGACTGATGCTCTTTCCTTACTCTCTCTCCGGACGTGCCATGATGTGGTATGAGTCCCTTCCCTCGAACTCGATTCGTACTTGGGACGAAATGGAAACCAAATTTCTACTTAAATTCTGCCCTCCGTCTCGGACCACTAAGCTTATGAGTGACATTCTCTCATTTAAGCAGAAACCTGACGAGTCTCTATATGATGCATGGGAGAGGTATAAAGAATCTATCATGAAATGCCCTAATCATAACATGACACTTAATCATCGTGTCAAGGTTTTCTATGAGAATGTTCACCCCATGTATCACTCACTAATCGACTCAGCCTGTAACGGGTCGGTGTATAAGAGGACTCCTGAAGAGGCTTTTGACATAATCGATGATCTGGTCTTAAGTCAAACTCAGACACCGAGTGAATACTTTGGTTGGGGTGCGAATGATTCAAAGCAAGCTGAAGCCATTGCTAATCTCACTGCTCAGATAGCCATTCTAACTAAGCAGTCAAATGACCAATCACAAGCTTCATCATCATACCCTGTGCACGCCATACAGCAAGGGTGTGAACATTGTGGTGGAGCTCATTTTGGCTATGAGTGTCAGGCTGCATATGCTACTGAGTACCAACAGGAGGAAGTTTACCTTTCTTCTGGAGACTATGAGTACACGCCCGAAGGTTTTCCAAGACCTAACAATAATCTGAATTACGCCTCTCAGAACACCTTTAGACCTCAGGGGTTTTCTAACCCCCCTCGTCCTCGACCTCCAGGGTTCTCTCACCCTCGCCCACAGTTTAACCCTCACGCGGGTTACAATCAGGGTAATTCAGGAGGTTACAATCAGGGCAATTCAGGAGGTTACAATCAGGGTAATTCGGGAGGGTATAATCTGGGGTATAACCAAGGCTTTCAGCAGGGGCAAGGTCAGAGGTTCCAACCTCGTGGCCAAGGATTTGTACCAAACCAAAATGTTCAAATTCTTCAGAATCCTCGCCATCAGCAACAATATCAGGGGCAGAACCAAAACATTCCTACTCAAGAGAAGCCGAGTTTGGAAGAAATGACGGCAAAGTACATGGCCGAGCAGTCTGTGATCAATCGTAATCAACAATCAGCGATGAAGAATCTCGAGAATCAGTTCGGCCAGATGGCTAAGACCTTGAATGAGAGGTAGTCAGGCGAGCTTCCTAGTAATACGATTCCAAATCCCAGGGGGGAAGCAAAGATGGTTGTGACAAGAAGTGGAAAGACAACCAAAGGACCTGAACCGTCTAACCCCCTACCTCCTCCTCCTTCACCCTCAGCTGAGAAAGGGCCGGAGACCACTACGGACGAGGTGCACCCACCAGAATTAGTGAGTCCCGCACAACTCCCATCTCAAAAGGTCCCTACAGCAAATCCCTACCAACCACGTGTCCCATACCCTAATCGCTTGAAGAAAGAGGTGCAAGATAAGCAGTATGGCAAGTTTCTGGGTCTGTTTAAACAATTGCATATCAACATTCCATTTGTTGATGCAATTACACAGATGCCTAAGTATGCCAAGTTCCTGAAAGACCTCCTTTCTAACCGTCAGAAGCTTGAGGATCTAGCTACAGTTGAGATGAATGTTGAATGTTCAGCAGTCCTCTAGAACAAGCTTCCAGTTAAGCAGGATGATCCGGGTAGTTTCACAATACCCTGTCATATAGGGCCTCTCCACGTTACTAATGCTCTTGCCGATCTGGGAGCTAGCATAAATCTCATGCATTCTTCGTTATATGCTCGGTTAGGGTTAGGTGATCCTAAACCTACACGCATGAGTATTCAGCTCGCCGATAGATCAGTTAAGTTCCCTCAGGGTATTGCTGAGAATATGCTGGTGAAAGTGGATAAGTTCGTTTTCCCGGTCGACTTTGTGATCATGGACATGAGCGAAGACTGCACTGTACCGCTCATTATGGGAAGACCTTTCCTAGCTACATCCCGCGCAATCATTGATGTATTTGATAAGAAGCTTACGCTTCGGGTCGGCAATGAGCAAGTCAGTTTTGATGTTGATAAGGCAATGCAAAGGCCTAATGACACAGCTGAGTCCATCTGTTTTGTTAAGTCTTCACACTTCTCTGATAGAGAGCATTATCCAGAAGATAATGAGAAGTTGTTGAAGTCATTGATGTCGGGACATGAGACGTCTACATCACCGGATGTAGACGATTATATTTCTGATGATGATCTATCCTCGTATCCGATTTCTTTAGACTCTGATTTCGTTGTCCACTCTGACGATCATGTTGATCTGTGTGCCGTTGATACATCTCCGCCTACTGAGGAGGTTGTACCTATGGATCGCGAGGAGTCACTCACATCTAAGTTGTCCATTGAAGATCCTCCGACTCTCGAACTTAAGGAGCTGCCATCTCATCTTGAGTATGCTTACTTAGAGGGGCAATCTCAGTTGCCGGTTATTATCGCCAAGGATCTTTCTGGTGAAGAGAAGTCACAGCTCTTGAATGTTCTAAAACAACATAAGCAGGCAATTGCATGGAAAATTACTGACATGCGAGGCATCAGCCCTGCTTATTGTACCCACGAGATTCTGATGAAGGAGGACATCAAACCTGTCATTCAGCCCCAAAGGAGAGTCAACCCAAAGATTCACGATGTTATTAAGTAAGAAGTACTGAAGCTTCTTGATGCCGGGTTGATATATCCTATTTCTGACTCACCGTGGGTGAGTCCTGTGCATGTAGTCCTAAAAAAGGGGGGTATGACTGTCATTCAGAATGAGAAGAACGAGCTAACTCCATCAAGGACAGTCACGGGTTGGCGAGTTTGCATAGACTACCGCAAACTCAATGATGCAACTCGTAAGGATCACTTTCCTATGCCCTTTATCGATCAGATGCTTGAGCGACTATCTGGAAACGAGTTTTATTGTTTCCTGGATGGTTTCTCAGGATACTTTCAGATCCCGATCAGCCCACAAGATCAGGACAAGACTACATTCACATGCCCATATGGGACATTTGCATATAGGCGCATGCCTTTTGGTTTGTGCAATGCTCATGCGACATTTCAGCGGTGTATGGTAGCCATCTTCCATGATATGATCGAGAAGTGTGTTGAAGTCTTCATGGATGATTTCTCTGTGTTTGGTAACTCTTTCTCGGACTGCCTGACTAATTTAGAGAAGATGCTAACCCGATGTGAGGAGACCAATCTGGTCCTTAATTGGGAGAAGGGTCATTTTATGGTCCGAGAGGGTATAGTGTTAGGACACAAGATCTCGAATAAGGGAATTGAGGTAGATAGGGCTAAGGTTGAGACTATATCTAAGCTACCTCCTCCCACGTCTGTTAAGTCAGTTCGTAGCTTTCTAGGGCACGCTGGTTTTTACCGGCGATTCATTAAAGACTTCTCACTCATTGCACGCCCTATGACTAAGCTCCTTGAGAAGGATGCAATGTTTGTTTTCGATAATGAATGTTTGCAGTCCTTTAACACGTTGAAAGAGAAGCTAACTACTGCCCCTATCATGGTGGCACCCGACTGGGAGTCGCCATTTGAGTTGATGTGTGATGCGAGCGATTTTGCTATTGGGGCAGTGTTAGGTCAACGTCGAAATAAACGGTTCCACGCCATATACTTTGCGAGTAAGACTCTTACAGACCCTCAGCGTAACTACACTACGACAGAGAAAGAGCTTCTTGCTGCGGTTTATGCGTTCGAGAAGTTCCGATCATACTTGGTTCTCTCGAAAACAGTGGTCTATACTGATCACGCAGCTCTGAGATACTTTTTCCAGAAGCAAGACGCAAAACCACGTTTGATTCGATGGATACTTCTGCTCCAGGAGTTTTATATCGAGATCAAAGACTAGAAAGGGGCTGAGAATTTGGCGGCAGATCATTTGAGCCGATTAGAAAATTCAAACTTGCCTCCTTTGAATGAGTCTGAATTCAAAGAGAAATTCCCTGATGAGTCCTTATGTGCAGTTCAGGCAACAAATGACTGCCCATGGTTTGCTGACTATGCAAACTATTTGGCCACTAACGTTTTGGTTAAAGGATTAACTCATCAACAAAAGAAGAAGTTCTTACGAGATGTTAATAACTACTTCTGGGATGACCCGTATCTATTTCGGGTATCTGCCGATCAGATCATTCGTCGTTGTGTGTTTGGCGATGAGGTGTTCCAAATCTTGTGTGAGTGTCACCTAGGTCCTACAGGTGGTCATCACGGGGCCAATGCCACAGCTAAGAAAGTGTTTGATGCTGGTTTCTTCTGGCCAACGATATTCAAAGATGCCCAAGATCTGGTTAAGAAATGTGATGCATGTCAGCGCCAAGGAAACATCTCAAATCGGAATGAGATGCCTCTGCACACTTTTCAAGTGTGTGAGATCTTTGACGTTTGGGGCATCGACTTTATGGGCCCTTTTCCTCCCTCTCGTGGTCATAAATACATCCTAGTTGCGGTTGACTATGTTTCTAAATGGGTTGAAGCACAAGCTTTACCCACCAACGATGCTAGGGTTGTATGTTCCTTCCTTAAGAAGCTTTTCACTCGATTCGGTTCACCAAGAGCGATTATTAGTGATCGAGGTACTCATTTTTTGTAATGCTCAGTTCGATAAGATTCTTCAGCGGTATGGTGTCACTCACCAGCTAGCTACAGCCTACCATCCGCAAACCAATGGACAAGCTGAGGTTACAAATCGGGGCTTAAAGAGGATCCTTGAAAGGACTGTAGGAGAGCATAGGAAGGGTTGGTCAGATAAGTTAGATGACGCGCTTTGGGCATTCCGCACTGCTTATAAGACCCCTATATGTTGCACACCTTATAGGATGGTATATGGCAAAGCGTGTCATCTACCGTTGGAATTAGAACATAAGGCTTATTGGGCACTTAAATGGTCTAACTTTGATTTGTTATCTGCAGGTGATCACAGGAAACTACAGTTGAACGAGCTCGACGAGTTGCGAGATCAGGCATATGAGAGTGCCCGGATTTACAAGGAGAAGACCAAGAAGAGGCACGATGCGCATATTCAGCCTAAGGACTTTAAGGCCGGTGAGCAAGTTCTACTTTATAATTCACGCCTAAGGCTGTTCCCAGGTAAGCTTATCTCTCGTTGGACCAGCCCGTTTACTGTTGCCGAGGTATTCCCATATGGGACAGTTGAATTAGTAGGAGTTGATGGCAACTTTAAGGTAAACGGGCATCGGTTGAAGCTATATCAAAATTCTGCTAAGTTGCATGTTTGTGAGGCCGATCTTCGGTTGGCTAACTTATCAGCTTAATTATCTGTGGCGAGTCTTGCTTGAGACTCAATCATAACTCAAGCCACTCTTGTATAATTGGTTAATCTTTTAGTGTCATCTTAGAATCCTTATATAGTTCATTTATGCGTTCTTGTTTGTGTGGTTTCTGTGTGCTTATTTGTGTGTTTTTGCTCTTATATTTAGTATTATCATTTGCATGTTTTAGTGTGCTTTTATGTATGATATTTGTTAATTCATCTAGTGTGATTCTCATAATGCTTTCTATAGTTTGTTGCTTGTTTTGATTTCATTTCCATCGCATGTTTCATAATTGAGTTTATAGGTTTCGAGTCAAGTGTGGGGTAGGACATTGTTTACTATTCTGAGTTTTGACTTTTTATAAGTCAACAGCTTTGAATTTGTTTACTCTTTTGTGGTTTCTACGTAGTTTGTGTGTGTCTTCTTGAGCACCTAATTTATGTTTTTCCATAGTTTCATATCCCATGTTATGCCGAAACTTGAGCTTCGATTATCGCTTTAATTGCATATCTACAATTTCATCGGTTTGACTCATAAAGTCAACTTCATCATGCTTAGTTCTGTTTTTGTGTTCTATTTCACTTGTTCTAATATGAATAATTTCAGAGTTTTCAAGCATATAAGTGTGGGGTGAGGTGTTTGATGCATTGTAGAGGTAGTTGCACAATCCTTAATTGAGTTCACGGTGCCTATCTATAGTTTATTTTTACACATTGAGTGTCTTGGAAACGGATCCGCCCTTCTTGAACTTTCGCTGGAAATTGTTTCCTGGTGGACCCTCCCACACACACCTGCGTACAAGCACCCATGCACCTGCGTGAGGTTCTCCTTCACTTGTTCCCAGCCTGAATAATTTATAGTTATTCACGTAATTGAGCCTTATTAGTTTGCATATGTTTTCCCACTTATCTGAGCTAAATAAGAGTGTTATCTTTTTGTGTGGAGTGATTGAAGCCAAGTGCGTGAATTGTAAGGCAGACTCATATGCAGTCTTGACTTAAAGTTGATCTGCACTTAGTCTACGACCATAGGACTTATATCCTACGACCGTAGGCAGTTCAACATAAGACTAAGTATAGGGGGCGGTTCTTTTCAACCCACGCACCAAAAACCCTCCAAACCTCTCAGACGAACTCAACAAGCTTGAACTCTTCTGCGATTTTACAATCACTCCACTTCAATTTCTTGCTGTTCTTATCGAGTCCAGGTACCTTCATTCCCTCCCATTTTGTTTTTCTCACATTTTAGGGTT
This sequence comes from Centrapalus pauciflorus, assembly GCA_020465985.1. Taxonomy (NCBI): domain Eukaryota; kingdom Viridiplantae; phylum Streptophyta; class Magnoliopsida; order Asterales; family Asteraceae; genus Centrapalus; species Centrapalus pauciflorus. The sequence continues at coordinate 63,948 of JAANYP010002844.1, forward strand.
TATTGATGAGTTTCTGGAAGTGGTGTGATTCTGAGCAGAAATTCACGCACACACCTGGATTTTGACTTTATTGTCTGTAGATTTTAGGCTTTCTTCTCTCAATCCTTGGTCCATCCCTTGGTATACATGTATGATTCCCTCTTTTGCTTGGTTGAATTTCAATTTGTGTTGAGGTCCTGCTCGAACCAGAGCATTCACGCACACACAATCACTGGATTTGGGTTTGGCTTGCTTTGGAATGGTTAAGCTATAATGTGAGTTCTTTGTGCCCTAATTCATGCAAATAGTTGGGTTGTTAGTTTGTTTACCCTCAATTGATCTCTCTGATTTTGCACCTAGGTTTTGGTTTTGACTGGCATTTCCAATTTCATGAAGCCTAGTGCCCTGCTGAGTACGTGTTCGGTGTTGATTTTGAGACCTTTGATCCTATGCTCATGATAGCTAATTCGGGTTCGTCCTAACTTGATTACATTTGCCAAATTCTGCAATTACACTGACTTTATGCTTAATCCCCTGGCAATTTTAGTTGTTGGTCACTCTTTGATTATTAAGTGGCTCAGTCTGAACTGGTTAATCCCCTGGAAATTTCAGCATTGGTCAGCACTGGTTAGTATCAGCACGCAAAGAACATTTTGAAACTTCATTAGTTGTTGGCACTCACAATTGTGTTCACCACCATCCACTAACCCATAGTCGACTTTGCCACCATCACCACTGTGATTTCTTGACCTGCTGTCTATGTGCCCCCATCTGTCCGCTTGAGCCCACACACAAAACCACTGGTCATGATTCCATCATCTTTGCTGATATCTTCCGATTTTATCACGATTTGCGGTTAGTTTTTACAACTTGATGCTCTGTTCTGTTCGACTTTACAGCATAGGGTTCAGTTTGTGTGGCATTTCCAATTTCATAGAACCCTAGTAACTTTTTGAGTACATATTTCGTCCTGATTGAGGAAATTCTTGGTGATAAGCTCATTATTCTGATTTGGGTCAACTCTTAGTGGATTGATTTCACATACCAGGGTCGGAAAATTTCATGGACTGTTATGCTTAGACCCTTGGTAAATTGAGTTCTTATTCGTGTTGGGCTGCTTGTTCGTTTGAGTTAGCATTGTTGCGGATTCTGATTACTTGATTTTCTTCAAATGCTGCTCAGAGCAGGCATTATTATTTTCTTTGACTGATAATTGGTGTTCTTACTTCTTTACTAGAATTTAGTGCTTCTGGTGTTATCCCCTACCTGTGTTCGAGCACCATATATATATATATATTTGGTACCTTGCTGAGCATAATCTACTTCCACCTGTTCATTTGATTTGTGTTATCTGCTCTAGTTGATTTGGCAGCCGCGGTTCGGCATATATTGCTTGGTATCATCTCATTCTACATGTTGAATTGGGTTTCACCTGAACTTGGTGTGTTCGAAGTAGGTTTGAACTTGGTGTGTTCGAAGTAGGTTTGTTCTAGTTTCTAGTTGGGTGTTGCACACAGGCACAAATTTTGACTAGTTTTGTTCTTGGTCTACTGTTTGATCAATTTGGTACAGTTACTGGTCTGGTTCTAGTTTTGTATATTTATTATTTATTATTATTATTTTATATTTCTTTATTTACAAAAAAAAAAAAAAACAGAGAGAGAGAGAGAGTGGCTCATGCAGGTTTGGCTCTTAAATCTTATTTGTTGAATCCCCATTGGACTGGTCTGGTTGTGCGATATTTCAAAAGGTCTGGCGTGGATCGAAGGGATTTCAAAAGGGAACTGACATTGCTTTGCTTGTTACATGAAATTCATCATGCTTATGCCTTGTCATGTTTACCTGTTTGTAAGATATTTCCCTGGATTTTTAGCTTCTATTTTCCGATTCTGGGTAGTCTGTTCTGCTTATGTTTCTTTGGGCTCATTCCCATTTAGTTTCCAGGGAGTCGAATTATACAGTTTCCTCACCCCCTGGTGCAATTTAGATTTTTTCTAAGGGTTTGATGATTGTTTAATCGATTTTAATGCAAACAGGCTATTCATCTTATTGTATTTCAATTTGCCTGTCAAGGATTCCTGTGTGCTAATTGAATTTCACAAATCCGTTGCTCAAGATATGCCAAAGCGACGACACATCGATACCAGGCCACTTCCTCTTCGTGAACCAGAGCACAGACACAAGTGGATTCAACTCCTAAATGATACTCAGTCGGCCAAATTTGTTGCTTTATGGCCAAGAACTTTTTCCATATCCGCTTCTGTCAATTGGGAACACATGAGGAATTATGGATTTGAGGATGGACTCCGTGAGTTAATGAGACACGGGCAGGAAGATTTAACGAGGATATCACCCTTTGAGCGTCTCTTAGACATACGTGAGCCAATTTATCAAGAGTTATACCATGAATTTTTCTCTACTATTACCCTCGATGAGTCTACTAGGGAGTATTCCATACCCTCTATGATCACATTTCATCTCAGCGGGGTTTATAGAGAGTTATCATTGGGGCAATTTGCAGTTGCTATGGGCATTTACACAGAGGATGAGGTTACACATGACTCTTTTCGCACGACAGCAAGGGAACTAGCTGCAGATTATACTCACCACGGATTTTGGAGACAACTAGCATTTACAGACTTTTCACCCTCACTAAAGTCCACTCAGTTCCGGACCTTCTTACATAGGATATTCTACCGGATCATGGCTGAGTCGGTGACCGGTACAGGAGCAGGAGCGGGCACGATTCCATTACGCAACCTCGAGATTATGAGCTTATTTTTGAATTCCCCTTCTCCCATTCAGTTTGCCTACCTTCTTACCTATCACCTCCGACATGGAGAGGGAGCTAGGAGCTCCAGTCCGATCTGTGGAGGACCTTATGTCACACACCTGGCACGTCACTTTAACATTTTGACAGAAGAGGCCTTAGAGGGACTTACACTAGTTGCGGCAGAAGGTGTTCACCCTATCACCTCAGACTCTTTGAGACGAATGGGTATTTTGGATGGTCGTTATCGCCTACGGCCTCCCCCAGTCGACCCACATCCAGACCCTCAGCCGAATCCACAGGAAGCTAGAGAGCAAAGCGATGATCAGCGACCAGAGACTGAGCCAAGGGCAGCTCAGAGACCACATGATAATCCACCCACAGTCCCACCTCATGGAGCACCAGCCTTAGACAACGACTTCGTTCACCCTCATTTTACATTCGGCATTACTACCGCTCATCCAGCATATGCGTTTGCTTTAGGGGAGCAGTTATTACAGATTCGACAGCTTCATGAGCAGTCACGCCCTACTACAGAGCAAGAAGACACTCAGCCTGCATCACACCCCTCTACATCAACTCAGGCAGACCCTCAGCCTATGCCACGACCTACTACTTCATCCGTCTTGCCACTGTTCTACGTTCGTCACCGCAAAGGCCATAGTCGCTAGCCATGCCATTTCAGCATCTTTGACTTTTCATTTCTTTATTGTTATTTGCTACTTTATTAGTTGCATATAATAGATTTTTGTGTACAGATGCTATGCTATGTTTTGGTGATTGCTAATATCTGCTTTGCTTTTGATTCATAGATGTCTTTGTTATGATGGGCCATGGTAGAGATGCTCGCTGGCATTAAGTTCAGCCTCATCGTCCAGACCCTCCCTCCAAGCCGTGCATCAGGGGAGTTTTTTCCGTTCCATTTAGTCTTCATGATGCTTGTTATCTTGAACTGTCATGACAGTGAGGGCACTGTCTATAACAAGTGTGGGGTGGGGGATAGACATATTGAGTTTGGATTTTGCATGTTCTTCACATAAGCTTATGCATGTTTGTCTAAAGATAGACTGATTTTCAAAATTTTCTCTCTATTTTTGCATGTGAGACTCGTAGTAGTATTGTTCCATCTTCTATGCATGCGAAGCTGAGCAAATGACTTTGAGATTTTCTTTGTGACAACAGGATGTTTTTGATGTGCATGTTACGCTTCTTGACTGAAATTGCATGATTAAGCACAAACAACCCTGTACATTCGTTTCGTGAGAATTTGAGCCCATCTAGCATTCATATTTAATGCTCTTTATTTCTTTCGGTGTGTATTTGTCGGTGTTAATTGGATTAAGGTAGAACTTGTTTGTCAAATGCATGCCAAGATCACATCGTTTGAGAATCTAGCACTTATATAAAGGCACGGTTAGGATACCCTTTTTCCCAAATGACACCCTTACCGACATCATTTTCCTTAGTTTCCCCGTTTGAGCCTAAGCCTTTCATTTCGGTGACAACCCACATTATCAGCCAAATAATCCTTTTGTCTATCGTTTGATCGGAATTGGGATCGTGATTTAGTAGCAAGCTTTATGAATTTATCTGGGATCATTCGTATTTTAGCTGAGCCTTAATGATTATGCCTTGTAATGATAGCATTTGAGTCATGTGTAATTCTCGGCTTTTGTGTTCTTCCTAGCTTTTCTAGTGTTGTACCGCGGCGATGCTAGTATGGTTAAGAAAGTTCTTTTTGGGTACAGATTGCATACAATCGATGTTTGGAAATTCAACGCTGCATAAAAAAAAAAGAAAAAAAGAAGAGAAAAAGAAAAAGAAAAGAGAAAGAATTGGAATAAGAAAGTGAAATGAATTGTTTTCCTTCTGAGCTGCTATTAGATGTGAAAAAAATCAAGTGAGTTTATTGGTGTAATTTTCTCAGTTTGGTCTCATGCTAGTTACTCGTTTCTATAGCTTGATGCTTGATCTTCGATCCCAATCTTTGAACCCCACTTTGGCCATATATTCCCCATTTCCTTAGCCTAGCCTCGTTACAGCCCATTAAGACCTTTATGTGCTTTATTGTCAAACATTAAGTGATGGCGGTGTGATTTGCTCTCAAGCATATGCTAATATTCTGTTAACATGTCTGGCATTGAGAGGAATTTGGAAAATACACAAGCCTATACACATGAGTGATGAGTGAAAACTGTGAGTTGCTAAGTCATGTAATGAGGTGGGAAGTTGTTGACATTGCAATTCTTTTTGCATCTTGTGGTCTCATTGTTTCTTGCTTTGGCTTCAATTTCATAGTCTATGGATCTTTAATGCTACTGAGTCTTGCATGTTTCTAGAAAGTTTATTTTGAATTGAGGCCTGAGTGAAGACATTTATGCAGTAGTTCGCTTGAGGACAAGCAAAGTTCAAGTGTGGGGTATTTTGATATGTTCATATTTATACACATTTTTGGCATCATTTACCTTGCATTTTGGTCGGTTTTTCTCCCGAAATACGTGAAAAAGATATCTAATTCATTCATTTTTGTGGTTTATAGGACAAAAGAGGTTTTATCGTCGAAGGAACGAACATCGAGGAAAATCCGACCGAGTTTGAAGCCACGGCGAGTTCTCAATAATTTTCCAAGAAGAAAAGAGTCGAAATAGTGATTTTTGGAGCCTACGACCGTAGGAGGAGAAGCGTACGACCGTAGGAGGCTAGGGCACGGGTTTGACCAAGTCAAAGGGGCCTACGACCGTAGGACTTAAGGTATACGGTCGTAGGCGGCACAAAACCTCTATAAACTGACAGATACGGCCAGTATCGAAGGAGAGGAGTTGGGCAGCGAATTACAGACGATTTTCAGAGCTTTTACTTACGTTTTTCTTCAATCTTCAAGATAGTTAATCATAGATTAGTTGAAAGTTTCGATTTCCTTTGATTTACAAGCTTTCGGCACGATATTATCCACGGTTTTAGAGACGAGTTTGAGAGTTTTTCGTAGCTTTTCAAGTAATTAATCATAGTTTAGTGAAAGGTTTCGGATTTCCTGGATTTACAAGCATTCGGTTCAAGTTTTGGAGTTCAATTTCTTCATTGTAGCTACGGATTTGGTACACTCGTTCCTTAAACCTCCTGATTTCGTAATGGTTATTATTTCTTTGAGTTTAATTACGGTTTTTAATATGATTAGTGAGTAGTTTTATTGTTCACCCGCTTGGGATGATGGATTCTATGTATTAATTGGTATATTATTGGATTGATTGATGAATTTTGGTTTATATTTGTTGGATTCTTGATTATTTCATATTTTCTTGTTAAAAATCAGATTTTTATTAATCTTTTAGCATTGTTTTGCGATAATAAAGTGTTAATTAAATCTGCGTTTTAAAAAAGAATGAGGCTTTAAATGAAAAATTAATAGTCAATTATCTCTTCTAGGCATTGTGTTGCGATAATGATTTGATAATTGATTGTTAATCTAGAATTTTATGCGTTTGTTGGTTCTTATGCATTGTGTTGCGATAATAGGGTTGACAAATCATAAAGTTTGATTTTTAAAGTGACAAAGTCGATTTGTTGGATTTCGGTGTTAATCGATTATCTTTATGCATTGTGTTGCGATTATAAGATTAATTGGTTAATATTGGAGTTTTGACGAGTTGCTTTGTTTTCATCACGTGGTTATCAAGATTTAATATTTTAACTTGAAGTAATTAAATTATCGGTAAATTAAATCAAAATCCGCGCTTAATTGAATTTATAATTGGTTATCAACCAATTTGTCTTTAATCAATCAATTCAATCCATCGCCAATTAATTATAGTTTCCTAATTCCAAGTGGGTGACGCTTTCGTAATATAAGAGTTTCGTGAAGTTTAATTTATTATAGATCTTTACTTAAGTTGCTTCTGATTTAATTCCGGTCTCGTTAGTTTGTTTCACTTTATTTAGTTGTCTTAGCTGTCTGCGTTCGTAGTTAAGTTTAAGTCGTGTTTGTTAGAATTAGTTTTTATTATAATCTGAAAAATCCAAAAATATTAGTTTCTTTTTAATTTTGTGTTACTTAGTTTGCTATAGTTATTCTGTTAATTAAATTATTGTCTTTAGTTGATAACTTCCTCAAAACGTCTAAAATAACTAAATATTGGTTTAGGTTGTAGTATTGGAGTCTCCTTTCTTTATTCTGTTCCCTGAGTTCGATAAATCCTGGGTGATTCTTCAAGCTATATTGCACACGATTGGTACACTGCCAGTTGTGTAATTTATACTTTGGGTTCATTTTTACATTAAAACCTGAGGTGTGTTTTGCATGCGTCACTAATGCTCTGATACCAAACATGTGACGTCCTCATATTTTGATAGTATAAATGTAATCACCAGGATCAACACACAACCCAATGAATATCATGATAATTAAAACTGAATACTTAAATCAGATTTAAGCAGTTCCACACTAAAGCAATAAAAGTATATGTCTACAGTGATTAAGTCTAACTATTACAACATCACAAATTGTTTTAAAGTATCAAATCCCAGCCCCAAAGCTATATCGTCCATGTACCAAAGTGGCTTCTAGGACACCGAGATGTGAATTGAATTGCCTAAGAAGAAGGTCCAGCTACACCTTTGCCTTTGCCTGAAAACATTGCGAGTCAACAGTAAGCTAATTTACTTAGTGAGATAACAGATTATACATTCAACAAATATTTCTTTACAAGCATAATGTGACTACAGGCAGTGTAAGCCCCAATGTATGTGAAAACCATGCAGTGCAAGCATGGGGTTGGCAGTTCAAATGCTGATCGGAGATGTGCCGAACCTGACTAGGATAACGAGTGTGATGATCAGTCCCCGACAATGGCTTGCTGTCAGCCCCAGTCCAGGTCGCATCAGATTGTGAAGTAATGATCATGCAGTGCAAGCATGATGTAAATAGATGCACTTTCAAATGAACGATGGCTACATGTGTGTTACATGTCAAGTACGAGTGTGCATCATAACAACAAATCATTCATGAGTGCCAATTGATGTATACTAACAATGTGAACATGCCATTGAATATGTAAAACGTGAATGCAAAGACAATAAATGTTAGAATGATAATCTATTACTCACAGTGGTTGGTACAGTGTGATTTGTCTCTGAATCAATGTGTGTTTTGATAACACCACAATGATCTATAAACTCAGTGTAATAGTGAAGTTCTGTCAGTAATTGTTTAAAGCTTAAATTCTAAAAATTAAATGAAATGGTATTGAATTCGGACCACATCCGAATTCGGATGGTCCGAAATCCGGATGGTACGATTGGGCTTTGGTCCGAAATGGGGTAGGTCCGAATTAAGTGTTGGTCCGAATTGGGACATTGATCCAAAATGAGGTGGTCCGAAGTCAATGTTGGTCCGAATTGGGGTACGGGTCCGAACTCAGATGGATCCGGACCGAGTTCATCAGGTCCGAGTTCATACTTAGTAAATTTCCAGATTTTCCATATTTATACTTTTTGACTATTTTTGCATGTTTCAGTATCTAAAGTTGTAAATATGAACTTAAATACACTATTTCAACTTATAACATAACACTATGTACCAAAAGGTTCTGTTTTTGTGTCCATTTTCATCAAGTCTCGATGAACACACACACTAAAACACACACTTAATTCAAAATCATACTTAGACTTCGAATCTGAATCTTAAATTTGGTACATTGCATCATTACTACTCGATTTTAACATTGTAACTGAAATTTTCAACATGCATTAACATTGGAACATAAATCTTATGATTCGGTTTTTATAAAAACCAACCCTAAAACATCAAAATTCGTAATATAGAATGATCTTTACCTCAAATCGATGATTGTAGTAGTTATAGTTCCTTAATTTCGAATTGATTCCAGATTTTGAACACTTGAATCCAACAATTCCTTGTGTTCTTGGATTAAATCCGAGAGTTAGAGAGAGAGTGAGAGAGATGGTTGAGAGAGAGAGTAAGTGAGTTTTTGAAATAATGAAAGAATTCCCTTCTTTTATTTTCTATTTTGACCCAATTGCACATTATACCCCTCAACTTCGTATTTTCTTATTTAAACCGATATTATGATCAAAATTTGCTTAAATTATTATAATATTCCATTAATACAATAACTGAGTCCTTAAAAATCATAAATTACATGTACTTAAAGTTTAGGGATGTTACAATTCAACTCAATTAGAATGAAATTAATCGGTGCGATGAATCGGGAAATCAATTAATCCGATCGATTTACGATATGAAGGATTAATTCAACTAAGTACCTAAATAAATTATGATTAGTGTACTAGTCATACACTAATACAATTACTTAACATTAATTATGCAAGACTAAAACAATTCATTAAATAAATGCATTCTTGGTGCAATCATCAAAGGATTTCAACTTGTTCCCAATTTCATACTCTAAATATATCAAAGTAAGTAAATACTAACTTATTACGTCTTATATTTATGTTTATATAAGTCTTGCAGAACATATATAATCACCAACAACAACAAGTTTCACAAAAACTCAAGTTTATAAGTCACTAGTTTTTGTTTTTAAGTTGTTTTCTTCAAATGTGTTTATAAATATATAAACACATCATTAAAGAGTAAAGATTATGAAAAACAAGTGATATATATATATGTTTTATAACTTGTATATAAGTAGTCTTTGAATAAACAACAAGAATCACTAGTTATTTCAAGTTTATGAACTACGGAATTTCGGCAGATTAGTTGCATCGACTTTGAAAAATCATAACTAATTCATAACTTAACAAAATGAGTTGATTTTTGTCTCAAAAGTTAGATCTATGTCTTAACTAAAAATCTGGAAGTTTTCATAATTTATTATGGGGTTTAGAACCCCCAGATATTATTTGGGAACCCGAAATTTTGACAGCTCAAAAATGGCCAACATAGGGTTTTCAACAAGCTTTTTACCTAACCTAAACAACTCGAAAAATGGCCGTTCATGACTTTAAAAATTCTTTGTATATAGTAGTTTAGGGTCCAAGAAAACCAAAGCCTAATTCGTTTTGGAGCTTAGTCAAAAACAGCCTCAAAGTAGGCCGAAAAACCTTCGAAAAGCTGGAAAATTATATATGTATATATATATATATATATATATATATATATATATATATATATATATATATATATATATATATATATATATATAAACTTGACGTTTTAAGTGGTTTATTTATAAACTTGTAATGTTGGGTGATTTGAGGCATAAAAACCTATATATATATATATATACATATTATCATATATGAGAGTTATTAAGTCTCTATTATCATTTAGGATTCGATTAAACACATCCGGTGCATCACTCATCAAAGAATGTAAACTTGCATTTTACGCACACATTTTGTCATCACACTCTCGGTGAGTCCTCATAGCCCCTATTTTCACACTGTTATGTTTTGGGGTTGAAATACATGCTACGTTTTCATATGGACACGGAAACAACTTCATTTCTATTATGTATTACACATGTGGTTTCATCAGCCCTCAAATCATGAACCGTTAATTGCATTTATGATTATGGTTACGCCTACGCGACGTCACGCTTCGTTGACAACTGGGGAAACGGGCTGTGACACAACTGTAAGTTAATTTCTTAGTGGGATAAACATATTAATCATGATACATGTATGATATGTGGCAAAATATGCCTATGATAGGCTGCACCAAAACAAAGCTTGCACTAAAATACTTTCACAAATTGAGACAATGCACCTAGGATAGGAAATGTTACCACTCATATAAACTGTTACATGTGATCAGTTTGTAATACGGGGCTAGCTACCGTGTATATGTGCACCAGACTAGTGGCCAGCATTTGAGTTGCTTGTAATAGTGTCAAATGCTTATGAAACACACCAAGTAATGCTTAACTATAGCATGCTGAAAAGATTGCTGAAAGGTAGCCAAATAGTAGCAAAATAAAGCATTTGAATAAAACACATATGAGATCTGGCTAAGCCAGGCACCACCTATGCCTCAATGTTCGCTATCACTCACATAAGGGGCTCTATTGAGGGCCAAAGAAAGCATATTGAAGCAAAAAATGTCTCAATTACATAACACATGTAAACATGATAATACTCACAGTGTTATTAATGCTTGCACCAAAATCTGTTAGTTTAATCAGAAATGCTTGCACCGGCTTAATAAAGCTTTTATTACAATTGAAGCTTTGAGTTGGTTGCACTGGCTTAATAAGGCTGTAGATATAGCTTTTTGGCTCTGGCTTTATATAGCTGACTTTTACATCAGCTATCAGGGCTTTAAGGCTTTACTTGACTCAGTATGGCTTTGCACTGTTTTTGAAGGCTTTGACACTTTAAATAGACTTTATTATAACTCTGGCACTTAGCTTTGACTCATAACTGACTTTGACAGCTTAATATACTCTGATGAGCTTATAACATACTCAAAAAGTGACTGGTGTGCATGAGGTGTTTGTATTTAACACTACAGAATTCAAAACAAATAAGTATAACTATCTTTGATGTATAATTTGCTCTCTTATGCTTCATTAGTTAATTAAAACATTTCATAGTTTGTATACATGCTTTAAGACTCACTTTAATTCCTTTACTCTGTTATATAATTTAATGACTAAACTTTTCATTTATGGATCATTTATATGCATTTAACATGAATACATTATAACTTATACATATATTTATAAAGTAATCTTTTAAGCACTTGCAATATGAAAGGAATCAAGATTCATGTCTACCTCGAAACTTAATCTCGGGAACCATATCCCCATTCATAACTCTTTTGTTTTAAGTTAGTTTATTATAGATATTAGAACATATGAATCACAACTGAACTTGCATCTAATTATCTAGGCTTGAATGAATTTAGTAAATGTTGGAAAAAAGTGTAAAGTTTTCAAAGGAAAAAGTGGTTTTTCCATGGTTTTGGACCAAATATAATTATATATAATTGTGACATATATAATGAATATTTTATGGGTTTGTATTCTCCTTGAAGAGAGGATTCCAACGATATAAAGAACGTCCAAAACGGAGCTAAGATGAATGAGATATCGATGCTCAAAGATTGGTGTTTGGAATGAAAGAAACATCTTCTAAGTGGGTCAAGAGAGTCCCACATAGGAAGGAAGATGAAACCAAAATGGGTTTATAAGGATGAGTGTTCAAAGCCATGGCAAGATTGTTTGTGGTTTTACTCCAATGCCTACCCGCGTGCAGGGGGGTGGTGCAAATCTTGAAATCCACTGAACTCGTGTACGCCAGCACCTGCGGACACGAATGCAGCTCCGAAAATCAGGGCTCGTGTGAGTCAACCTTTTTACTCCAGGTGAGAGCTGAACATTTGAATTCACGTGTTTTTTCAGGCAAGTTGGTTACCTCCGGCAGTACACGCTGCTTTGGCTGTTGTACCCTGGGAAACAGACTTCGAATCTGTTTTAAGGGAATCGTGTCAAACACGAGACTCGGCCTTTATTTTCCGTATTGTAATTTACTTTTCGTATTTTTATTTCTTTTATTTGTAATTTTAATTTCCGTACTTTATTTATTTTCGTGTATTGTAATTTCATTTCTTGATGTAATTCGTAATACATTTCTTATATTTTATAATTGGTATTGGGCACACTATCTTTACAATCTTAAAACAGATTTTACAACCACGATACCGGTTATAAAATTAGGAATTTTTTTTGAGAAATTGTTTCTTCGATTCAAACAAGTTTTGTCTCGGAGTTAAATTTCTACACTTTTTGTTTCGATTTAAACAAGTTTTATTTCGGAACAAGTTGTGTTTTCCATATTTATATAATCTTTTTGTCTTGATTCAAACAAGTTTTGTTTCCAAGACGAATTTGATTTGTTACAACAGCATCTTCGTTGGTGTTTTTTGAACGGATGATTCACGAACACTTTCGTTGTTAAAATAAAGTTTTTTTTAAGAAGTTCTATAATTATTTGGACAGTTGATTCAAATAATTATTTTTAAAACCACGCTGATTAAACGACCGATTTAATTCAACAATTGAAATAATAATCATAAATTTTTTGTGATTTGTTTTTTCAGATTTTCAAATGGCAAGTAATATTCCTACCGTTGGTCCTTTGACCGGTGCTCAAGCTGCGAACACCGTTGCTAACCATGCTGAAAAACCGGAAAAATTTTCCGGATTGAATTTTAAACGTTGGCAACAAAAGATGTTCTTTTACTTGACCACTTTGAACCTTGCGAGGTTCTTGACTGAATATGCTCCTCAATTGAAAGAAGGGGAGACCGATGCTCAAGTTGTGAGTGCGGTAGATGCATGGAAGCATTCAGATTTCCTTTGTCGTAATTATGTCTTGAATGGCTTGGTTGATGAACTCTATAACGTGTATTGTAAAACAACTAATTCTAAAGAACTTTGGGAATCTTTGGATAAAAAATATAAAACCGAGGATGGGGGAACTAAAAAGTTTGTTGTTGCCCGATTCTTAGATTTTAAAATGATAGATTCCAAAACCGTTATGAGTCAAGTTCAAGAACTCCAAGTTTTATTGCATGACATACACGCCGAAGGAATGATCCTTAGCGAATCCTTTCAAGTTGCGGCTATGATTGAGAAATTGCCAAGTGGATGGGTAGACTTCAAGAATTATCTAAAGCACAAACGAAAGGAAATGACCATTGAAGATCTTGTTGTTCGTCTTCGTATTGAGGAGGATAACAAGACGGCTCTCAAGAATACTTATAACCCCGCGTCGGCTAAAACTAATCTTGTGGAGTATGGTAAATCGTCAAAAGACAAAGGAAAAAATGTGGTCAAAGGAAAAAGTGTTCACTTGGGACCAAAAGATGGAGTTGCAAAGAAAAAGCTCCAAAAGCCAAAATTCACCGGAATTTGCTACAATTGTGACCAACCGGGTCATAGAGCCGCTAATTGTAAGATGCCCAAGAGAGAGGTGCCAAAGCAAGCTAACATGGTGCTAGATGACATTGATGATTTAGTGGCTATGATCTCCGAGTTAAACATGGTGGGGTCGAATCCGAGGGAATGGTGGATTGACACGGGAGCCACTAGGCATGTGTGTTCCGATCAAAGTATGTTTAACACTTTCAAGGCGGTTGATGGCGAAAGGATTTTCATGGGAAACTCTGCAACGGCCGAAATCAAGGGTGAAGGTGATGTGATCTTGAAGATGACATCCGGGAAAGACCTCAAGTTGACAAAAGTTTTGTTTGTACCGGAAATTCGAAAGAATTTGGTTTCTGGGTGGCTTTTGAATAAGTTTGGATTTAGACTAGTTTTTGAATCCGATAAGTTTGTTTTGACCAAAAAAGGTCTTTATGTTGGTAAGGGCTATGCCCTTGATGGTATGTTTAAAATGAATGTAATGGTGACTAAAGCAAATAATAAGAATTTGAATTCCGTTTATTTGACCGAGTCTTCAAATGTATGGCATGGACGATTTGGACATGTCAATTTTAATTCATTACGTCGTTTAATCAAGTTAAATTGCATTCCATCTTTTCATATTGATTCAAATTATAAATGTCAAACTTGTGTTGAAGCCAAACTTACAAGATCGTCTTTCCAATCGGTTGAAAGAATAACCGAACCACTTGATATGATTCACACGGATGTGTGTGATTTAAAATCCATTCCTACGAGAGGTGGTAATAAGTACTTCATCACGTTTATTGATGATTGTACAAGATATTGCTATGTTTACTTGATGAAAAGTAAAGATGAAGCAATCGAGAAGTTTGTTTTATACAAACAAGAGGTTGAGAACCAACTCAACAAAAAGATTAAGGTTGTAAGAAGTGATCGAGGTGGTGAATATGTGTCACCGTTTGCGGATTTATGTGCTCAACATGGAATCCGACACGAATTCACCGCTCCTTACTCACCTCAACAAAATGGTATTGCGGAAAGAAAAAACCGAACATTGAAAGAAATGGTGAAGACCATGTTAATAAGTTCGGGAATGAGCCAAGAAATGTGGGGGGAAGCTATCCTCTCGGCTACTTATCTTTTGAATAAGATACCCCGCAAGAAAATGGATAAAACACCGTATGAACTTTGGATGGGAAGAGAGCCATCCTATAAGTACTTACGAGTGTGGGGGTGCCTAGCAAAGGTTGTTGTACGGCACCTAAGGCTCAAAAGATAGGACCTAAAACGGTTGATTGCATATTTATTGGTTATGCACATCATAGTAGTGCCTATCGATTTCTTGTGTATGAGTCTAAAAATCCAGAAATTCACAAGAATACCATCATGGAATCAAGGAATGCATCCTTCTTTGAGAATATATTTCCTTGTTTACAAAAGGATCGTGCTAGTTCGTCTAAATCAATTGACGAAAATGTCCAAGATGAGACATTAGAACAACCTGAAAGAGAAGAGGTTGAGCCTAGAAGAAGTAAAAGGAAAAGGGTTGAAAAATCATATGGAGATGATTTTGTCACTTACATGGTTGAAAGTGAACCCAAAACTTACCGAGAAGCGGTAACTTCTTCTGAAGGACCTCAATGGAAAGAAGTCATCAAGAGTGAAATTGAGTCAATTTTACAAAATCATACTTGGGAACTAGTGGACCTTCCTGAAGGTTGTAAACCACTAGGTTACCGATGACTTTTTAAGAGGAAAATGAAACCTGATGGTTCCATTGATAAATATAAAGCACGGTTGGTAATCAAAGGTTACAAACAAAAGGAGGGTGTTGATTACTTTGATACATATTCGCCGGTGACGCGAATAACATCCATTAGATTGGTGGTTGCGATTGCCGCAATAAGAAATCTAGAAGTGCACCAAATGGATGTGAAGACGGCTTTTCTAAACGGTGATTTAGAAGAGGAAATCTACATGGAGCAACCCGAGGGTTTTAGTGCTCCCGGATGTGGAAAGAAAGTTTGTAGGCTTGTTAAGTCATTATATGGCTTGAAGCAAGCTCCCAAACAATGACATCAAAAGTTTGACCATGTCATGCTAGAATGTGGATTCAAAATTAATGAGTGCGACAAGTGTGTGTACACGAAAGATACAAAACATGGATATGTCATTCTTTGTTTATACGTAGACGATATGCTTATCGTTGGTAGTAACGAAAGAATGATTAATTCAACGAAAGAGATGTTGAAATCCAAATATGACATGAAAGACATGGGTTTAGCGGAAGTGATTCTGGGTATAAAATCACACGAACCCTAGATAGTCTTGTGTTAAGTCAAACTCATTATGTGGATAAAATTCTTGAGAAATTTAGTAATGGTGATTCTAGTATAGCTAGAACTCCAATTGACACTAGTCAAAATCTATCGAAAAATAGAGGTGAAAGTGTTAATTAACTAGAATACTCAAGAATTATAGGCAGTCTAATGTATCTAATGTCTTGTACCAGACCGGACATAGCATATGTTGTAAGCAGGCTAAGTAGGTACACGAGTAATTCGAGTCGGATTTATTGGAAAAGTGTGATACGAGTGCTTCGGTATTTGAGATACACTCGAGAGTACGGACTGCGTTATGAGAGATATCCAGCTGTGATAGAAAGATACAGCGATGCGAATTGGATATTTGATATAAAAGATTCTAGATCTACAAGTGGATATGTATTTACACTTGGTGGTGTTGCTATTTCTTGGAAGTCTTCCAAGCAAACAGTGATAGCTAGATCTACGATGGAATCTGAATTCATCGCATTAGATAAATGTGGTGAAGAAGCCGAATGGTTACGTCAATTTATTGAAGACATACCAAAGTGGCCGAAACCCGTTTCAGCCGTTACTATACATTGTGATAGCCAATCAGCGATTGGTAGAGCGCATAGCATAATGTATAATGGTAAGTCAAGACATATTAGACGTCGGCATAATTCGATACGACAACTACTCTCAACAGGTGTTATTACTATTGACTATGTGAAGTCAAAAGATAACATTGTGGATCCGCTTACGAAAGGCCTAAATAGAGAGTTAGTTTTGAAGTCGTCAAAAGGAATGGGACTAAAGCCCATGAATGAATAAATTCGTACAAAGGAAAACCTTACCTTGTTGACTGGAGATCCCAAGATCTTGGTTCAAAAGGACAACCTATTTGTATGAATAAAGTGTGGTCACTGTGGGGGGTTGTGAAAAACTCCTAGTCCATTCCTATATGATTTCTAGAAGAAAATCATTTTAGTGACAATGAGGTTAAGCATTTTATAATGATTCGGTCGAAATCATTTATGCTTTTAATGATTCGGGAGAAATCACCTATGTGAGAGAGAAGTGGGGTCGCTTCGAGTGGAATTGTAGGGGCACAATTCTTAGTAGCTCTCGCAGAACCAGGCTAGTGTTCCATGACCATAACGGACACGACTATGAGGAGTTAACCTTGTTAGGGAGATTCTTGTGTGAAGTGTATTGTCGTCTTCACAAATGGCAGCTCAGTTCAAAGACATCAAGTTCTACTGACGGCTAGAAGACTAAGTGCATTTCATAAGGGAAGGTTCAAAGGTTTACACCTACCTATCCTATGCAAGATTTCAACCATTGAAAATTCATTGGAATTTTATGTGTCTTCGATCAATATCATACATGTGGGGGATGATTGGAATGTGTTTTCGATCGATCTCTCATTCATGTGGGGGATTGTTGGAAAAAAGTGTAAATTTTTCAAAGGAAAAAGTGGTTTTTCCATGGTTTTGGACCAAATATAATTATATACAATTGTGACATATATAATGAATATTTTGTGGGTTTGTATTCTCCTTGAAGAGAGGATTCCAACGATATAAAGAACGTCCAAAACGGAGCTAAGATGAATGAGATATCGATGCTTAAAGATTGGTGTTTGGAATAAAAGAAACATCTTCTAAGTGGGTCAAGAGAGTCCCACATAGGAAGGAAGATGAAACCAAAATGGGTTTATAAGGATGAGTGTTCAAAGCCATGGCAAGATTGTTTGTGGTTTTACTCCAATGCCTACCCGCGCGCAGGGTGTAACACCCGTTAGTTTCGAGGGAATTAAGTAATTTCAAGTCATTTAACTCATTTGTTAATTTGAAAAATAGGATATAAATTATCAAGTTCCGTGGCATTTAAAATGTTGAATTTTTATTTTAAATTTTGGAAATAATTATGATGTATATATATGTATATGAAAAATCTCATCATGTTCATACATTAATGGAAAAAAAAATAAATATAAAAATACATATATATAATGTTATGCATGCAAGAAATGCATTACAACCATAACCACCATCATCATCATCAAACTAATACATAAAAACCTATATATACATAAAACCCTAATAGCAAATTTTTTGCTCCTCAAGAACATAAACAGACTATCATAAATCTGGGAATTTCCTTCTAATCTTTGGGCTGGAATTCAAGATTGGAGCAACAATATTAACCTCATCATCACATTCATCACCATCATTGAAATCTTGAGGTAATGTTTATGAACCCAAATAAAAATTTAGTTCCCGTATGTAATATTCAAGGTAAATTTAGAACTCATACAATGTTGTTTAGAAACTTATAAAATCTGAAAATGAACAACCAATAATTTCTGGATTTATAATATTCATTTATGCTTATTTGAAAAGCTTGAACCCCATTAATGGAGTTCCTTGAAGGTTTTAAGTGGGTGTAGGTTGTAAACCGAAAATTTACCTAAAAATGATCCAAATATGATTAGAAACTTTTCTAGTTTTATATTAGATGAATAATCTTGGATTAGAGATCTATTGGTGGGTTTTCAATATTTTTGGAGAATTGTATTTTGATAAAAAAAAAATGCGAATTAGATAGTTTAGGAGAATGGAAATTAAAGAAAGAAATGAGAAATGGAACCACCGGAGAAAAACTGAATAGCATGGTGGTCGGCCGGCGGTCTGAGCGGCGACGACAGCAGCTCCGGCGGCTGCCCTGTCTGGCCTTTCCTTTGTTTTTGATTCAGCCGAGTGGGAGAGAGAGAGATGTGTGTGGATTGCGTGGGATTCGGCCGGAGAAGCAGGCGGCGCCGGCGACGTGGCCGGTGGCCACCAGCCTTCTTTTTTTTCTTTTTCTGCTCTCCGTGAGCTGCCTTGTCCCCTCCTTTTCTTTCTGTTGCAGGTCGAGAGAAGAGAGAAAGGGTTTGTGTTTTGATTTTTTTGTTTTTTTTTAAATTTAATTTATTTATTTCTTTGGGCCTATGTTATTATTATTATTAAATGGATCCATTGGGTTTTGGGTCTTAAGATTTATTGGGTTGCTATCATTTTAATATTTAAATTGTATGGAGTGTGAGATGTATATATATATATATATATTTTTATCTTAATTATATCATGTCTTTGGGCTTGGTTGATTTAATAACAAACTAAATGGGTTGTTTATTTGTATATTAAATGAGTTATTTAAATCTTATTCATGGGTTACATATCTTAGTTTGGTTGGGTTTAGAAACTTATTATTATAAGATGAGATGAAAATAGTAAGGAATTAAAGATATATCAATTAAATTAAAATATTTATTTTAATATTGATGAATTACATGATTAATTATATATAAATGTAAGTTGTTAACTTAATGAACTAAAACCTATAAAAGAATTCAAGGGTTGATCGATGTTATTATTTAGAGAGTTACGAGTTTATAAGGATTAAAACACTATTAAATTTAGATGTTGTATATTGGGAAAATAACTTATAAATTCTTTGATCTTAATAATTTAAACTAATAAATCAAAACTTATTGATTTAGAACCTGAATTTTTAATTAATTCAATAAATAATGGATTTAGTAAATTATTGAGTTAAGAATATTGATAAATAGACAATATACTATTATATCAGGACTCTAGTGATTTGATCGAGATTTGTGGCTCTCGGTAGTTCTTTCAGCGGGTTTTCGGTTAGTCGTTTGGCGAGTACAGATTGCAGGCACTATGAGTAATTGATTTAATTTCGCAAATGATCATACATGATATGTTTGCACTGGATATCCCATTCGTTTCTATTGCCATGCTTATTCTTTAACTACCATGCTTAGCCTTGAATGTTGATATTTAATTCGTTGCCATGAGCCGATATTTGAGAACCTTTTCCCCAGTATGCATACTGTGTTTTATGTGGATTAAGTGAGGTTGTTGTGTGCTTCCGAGTTGCATGTCGGGCGAGCCGCATGTTTTGTACACGTGCTAACCGAGCGAGTCGTACGCTGTGTACTTGTTATCGGGTGAGCCGGTAACAATACCCTGTTCGTGTATGCTAAACCGAGCGAGTCGTAATGCTACACATGTTGAATTTGAGCTGATACTTGTGTTGATCATGTTATATATGCTTGTCTGTGTTTTTAAATCTGTTACTCGCTAGGCGACGGCTTACCCCGGTTGTGGGGGCAACTTTTCAGGTTTAGCTGATAAGGGAAAGACACCAGCTTCAGGATCTAGAGTTTGATTGCTCGTGGTATCAGAAATATTTCCGCATTTACTATGATTTATATTTTGTACTTGGGATGGGTAGATCCCTAGACTTTCGATTTGGTTGTAATAACTAGATGTTTTACTCTAGCGCACTCTGAATGTGTTGGTTTTAGCTTATTTATGTATTAAAATTGAAGTTGATGTTAGAAAGCTTTATTTTATTACTTCGAGGTTGATGTTGCAGATTTTAGTAAAAACGTCGCGTTATTAGAACGGGGCGTTTCAATATCAGAGTCAGGTTTGGTTTAAGTGAATTAAGTACTTGTTTGGTGCTTAGTCTTAAACCGTAAGATTATTAGTAGTGTAAGTTATGATTATTCGAGGTAAACTCTATCCTGATAGCCTTAGGGAAAATGGGTACGGTTAAGATAGGGTTTAACTGTAATCTTCATAAATATATGAACATATACCCTTATGAGCAAACCAGAAACTAATCAAGTATGAAAATATAACTGAAGTTTTAATTTAACTCATATAGTAAATTTTCAGTACCATGGCTGATGACGAGAGCCACAGTCATCCACGCGATGAGCAAGTTATCGTAGAGTCAGAGGATATAGAGCATTCTGACGGGGAGCGCGAGAACGAGGATGATTTAGATGATGATATTGGACCCGAGGGAGGGCCGTTGACCCTTCGTGAGACCTGGATGATGAGGTACATGACCCGTTACGTACGAGATGTTATGGACAAGAGTCGCGCGGAGATGCAGCAGAGATTCCAGGAGATTCGCGACCTGATCGCTACTTCCCGATCTAATGCGAGAAATACTTTGACATCTGCTCCTACTGGTGGGGGAAATATTGTGGAGACTGAGACTGGCAG
Organism: Centrapalus pauciflorus; assembly: GCA_020465985.1. Taxonomy (NCBI): domain Eukaryota; kingdom Viridiplantae; phylum Streptophyta; class Magnoliopsida; order Asterales; family Asteraceae; genus Centrapalus; species Centrapalus pauciflorus. Next base: position 84,988 of record JAANYP010002844.1, read on the forward strand.
ACGACGACCTGATCGTGCTTCGTTCAAGGCCTTTAAGGGGTCTGGGGCCAAGGAATTCGACGGGACTATGGAGCCTGTGAAAGCTCTAGAGTGGCTAGAGTGTGCGGAGAGGGTATTTCGCATGAGTCATTGCTTAGAGACGGATATGGTGGAGTATGCTGCGGGGATGTTAGTAGGTCCAGCGTTGACATGTTGGAAGAACACATCTAGAGCTATTGGTTCTGATCTGGTGGGGACGATGACTTGGGCTCAGTTTAGGAAGAGATTCCAGGATCAGTACTGTCCAGCTGACTTGACTAGGGAGATTGAGAGACAGTTTTTAGATCTAAGACAGGAGGGTCTGACAGTTCAGGATTATGAGGCGGTCTTCAGGGAGAAATCACAGTTTGTGACGAGATATGCGCTAGATGAGGAGACGAGGGTAGATATGTTTGTGACTGGACTTCGTGCTGAAATTAAAGAGTTTGTTGAGATGTAGAGCTATAAGACCCTTGAGGAGGCAGTTATGAGTGCGTGGAAGCGCGAACGAGCACTGTTAGGTTCTACTACTTCTGTGATGTCATCACCCAAGAAAGCTAGGACTGCGGGTCCTGATCGGTTATTTCAGACTTCTGCAAAATCATCTGGTTCTTCTTTCTCCCAATCCCAGCAGCAGTATACATCAGCGACACAGATGTCGCACGATTGCCAGCAGTGTGGGAAGAGACATACTGGATTATGTAGTGGTTTTTCTAGAGGGTGTCACGCATGTGGAGATACCAAGCACATCAGAGTTAACTGTCCGATACATCCGTTGATTTGCTTCGATTGTGGGGTTCAGGGTCATGTAGCGAGGAACTGCCCTCAGCGGAGGCAGAGTCAGAATATGAGTACTAGCATTGCATCTATGAGTCAGCAAGCTGCAGGACCAGCTCAGTCGAGGAGAGCCGACACTGATAGAGTTCCGACCTGTGCTTTTCAGATCACAGCTGATGCGCCCTGTGAGACTCCTGATGTGGTTACGGGTATTTCTGACTTAACGCTTTACTCGCTTATTTATTATTTAATTGGGGTGCAACCAGTTATTCTTATATCTGCGCCTCTTTTGCGTGTCATGCGAATGTATTTCTTTTATATTGTTTGATCCCATAGATGTTGAGATCGTGAGCGAGCGTGTAGTTTTAGGCTTAAGATAGTTATTCATATGCTCAGTCTTAGTGATTAAGATGTTATTATAAAGCGTGTAGTATAGTTACTAGGAGATTGAATGTGATTGTGGTGGGGATTTGTTGGTTACTTATGATGGTTCATATTGTTTGTTTGAGACGTAGTATTCACATTTTGAGTGAATATGATAATGATATATGTGTTTATAGTGTTACAATGCAATAGGAAAAAAAAAAATTTAATCACTTATTCATTGAGGTAGCTAGAAGACCATGAGAGAAAAGATTTGATACGTGACTTAGAATTGGCTGCAATGATGTTCACATTGAAGTTATAGATATGTTAATTAAATGGCAAGGGATGTTAGCTAGTCATTAATACGTGAAGTTATAATTTTACTATGTCATGTATTAGGAAAGAATTTCACTATTTAAATTTATTGAGGTAATTATTATCAGTTAACATTTGAAGACCGTGCACATGATTAGATTCCGATTATTCGTGAGTGATTGAGAGTTGTTTAGTATCGACTGGGGACATAGTCAATTTAAGCATGGATCGGTTGAGTTTGATGTTGATAGTTATGTGATGTTAAGAGTGTCGTCTGGGAAGGAGATTATACAAATTAAGAATCTTAATTCTAAGATTATGGTAATGTGTTGAATTATAAAGTGCATAGGTGCGCAAGATTATCAATTAGGATCACCATTGGAGTTTGTTAATGTACATGATGGATATGATTTTAGCTTTATTTAAAAAAAAATTTTGAAGAATGCCGACAGGATGATAAGATTGATATGAAGCTTAGAAATGTCAAGATGATTTAATCAAGATGACGTAATACCGAAATTTGAATTATACGTGAAAATCTAAGGCAGAGATTTAAGTGTGATATTCGATTTAATGTAATTTCTTATGATCTCGAGGAGGAGATCAATCCAACTTGTAGGAGATTGTAACACCCGTTAGTTTCGAGGGAATTAAGTAATTTCAAGTCATTTAACTCATTTGTTAATTTGAAAAATAGGATATAAATTATCAAGTTCCATGGTATTTAAAATGTTGAATTTTTATTGTAAATTTTGGAAATAATTATGATGTATATATATGTATATGAAAAATCTCATCATGTTCATACATTAATGGAAAAATAAAAATAAAAATAAATATACATATATATAATGTTATGCATGCAAGAAATGCATTACAACCATAACCACCATCATCATCATCAAACCAATACATAAATCCCTATATATACATAAAACCCTAATAGCAAATTTTTTTGCTCCTCAAGAACATAAACACACTATCATAAATCTGGGAATTTCCTTCTAATCTTTGGGCTGGAATTCAAGATTGGAGCAACAATATTAACCTCATCATCACATTCATCACCATCATTGAAATCTTGAGGTAATGTTTATGAACCCAAATAAAAATTTAGTTCCCGTATGTAATATTCAAGGTAAATTTAGAACTCATACAATGTTGTTTAGAAACTTATAAAATCTGAAAATGAACAACCAATAATTTCTGGATTTATAATATTCATTTATGCTTATTTGAAAAGCTTGAACCCCATTAATGGAGTTCCTTGAAGGTTTTAAGTGGGCGTAGGTTGTAAACCGAAAATTTACCTAAAAATGATCCAAATATGATTAGAAACTTTTCTAGTTTTATATTAGATGAATAATCTTGGATTAGAGATCTATTGGTGGGTTTTCAATATTTTTGGAGAATTGTATTTTGATAAAAAAAAATGTGAATTAGATAGTTTAGGAGAATGGAAATTAAAGAAAGAAATGAGAAATGGAACCACCGGAGAAAAACTGAATAGCATGGTGGTCGGCCGGCGGTCTGAGCGGCGACGACAGCAGCTCCGGCGGCTGCCCTGTCTGGCCTTTCCTTTGTTTTTGATTCAGCCGAGTGGGAGAGAGAGAGATGTGTGTGGATTGCGTGGGATTCGGCCGGAGAAGCAGGCGGCGCCGGCGACGTGGCCGGTGGCCACCAGCCTTCTTTTTTTTCTTTTTCTGCTCTCCGTGAGCTGCCTTGTCCCCTCCTTTTCTTTCTGTTGCAGGTCGAGAGAAGAGAGAAAGGGTTTGTGTTTTGATTTTTTTGTTTTTTTGTTTTTTTTTTTAAATTTAATTTATTTATTTCTTTGGGCCTATGTTATTATTATTATTAAATGGATCCATTGGGTTTTGGGTCTTAAGATTTATTGGGTTGCTATCATTTTAATATTTAAATTGTATGGAGTGTGAGATGTATATATATATATATTTTTATCTTAATTATATCATGTCTTTTGGCTTGGTTGATTTAATAACAAACTAAATGGGTTGTTTATTTGTATATTAAATGAGTTATTTAAATCTTATTCATGGGTTACATATCCTAGTTTGGTTGGGTTTAGAAACTTATTATTATAAGATGAGATGAAAATTATAAGGAATTAAAGATATATCAATTAAATTAAAATATTTATTTTAATATTGATGAATTACATGATTAATTATATATAAATGTAAGTTGTTAACTTAATGAACTAAAACCTATAAAAGAATTCAAGGGTTGATCGATGTTATTATTTAGAAAGTTACGAGTTTATAAGGATTAAAACACTATTAAATTTAGATGTTGTATATTGGGAAAATAACTTATAAATTCTTTGATCTTAATAATTTAAACTAATAAATCAAAACTTATTGATTTAGAACCTGAATTTTTAATTAATTCAATAAATAATGGATTTAGTAAATTATTGAGTTAAGAATATTGATAAATAGACAATATACTTTTATATCAGGACTCTAGTGATTTGATCGAGATTTGTGGCCCTCGGTAGTTCTTTCAGCGGGTTTTCAGTTAGTCGTTTGGCGAGTACAGATTGCAGGCACTGTGAGTAATTGATTTAATTTCGCAAATGATCATACATGATATGTTTGCAATGGATATCCCATTCGTTTCTATTGCCATGCTTATTCTTTAACTACCATGCTTAGCCTTGAATGTTGATATTTAATTCGTTGCCATGAGCCGATATTTGAGAACCCTTTCCCCAGTATGCATATTGTGTTTTATGTGGATTAAGTGAGGTTGTTCTGTGATTCCGAGTTGCATGTCGGGCGAGCCGCATGTTTTGTACACGTGCTAACCGAGCGAGTCGTACGTCGTGTACTTGTTATCGGGCGAGCCGGTAACAATACCCTGTTCGTGTATGCTAAACCGAGCGAGTCGTAATGCTACACATGTTGAATTTGAGCTGATACTTGTGTTGATCATGTTATATATGCTTGTCTGTGTTTTTAAATCTGTTACTCGCTAGGCGACGGCTTACCCCGGTTGTGGGGGCAACTTTTCAGGTTTAGCTGATAAGGGAAAGACACCAGCTTTAGGATCTAGAGTTTGATTGCTCGTGGTATCAGAAAAATTTCCGCATTTACTATGATTTATATTTTGTACTTGGGATGGGTAGATCCCTAGACTTTCGATTTGGTTGTAATAACTAGATGTTTTACTCTAGCGCACTCTGAATGTGTTGGTTTTAGCTTATTTATGTATTGAAATTGAAGTTGATGTTAGAAAGCTTTATTTTATTACTTCGAGGTTGATGTTGCAGATTTTAGTAAAAACGTCGCGTTATTAGAACGGGGCGTTTCACAGGGGGGGTGCAAATCTTGGACCTCGAAGGCTAAAATCCACTGAACTCGTGTACGCCAGCACCTGCGGACACGAATGCAGCTCCGAAAATCAGGGCTCGTGCGAGACAACCTTTTTACTCCAGGTGAGAGCTGAACAGGCTTTGCCAAAGCTGTCCGGTGAGCTATTTCAGAACTGATAATTAAATCAGCGGCTGACTGATTTAATGACCTGTTACTATTTGGTTTCAACACATAATTACTCATGATTAATTGACAATAAACCTTGTAATAATGGAATATTACAAAACGGTTTTTGTAATTAAAAAGATGATTAATTTTGTTGTTTCAACTCAAATTTCTTATAAAATAATAGGAGATTCAACACACCAAATTATTTGAAACATTTCTGGAAACACTTGAGATTTTTGAAAGGTTTTACACTTTAACGGCGAGACGTTGCTGCTTCCAAGAACGAAGATCACTTTGAATTCACGTGTTTTTTCAGGCAAGTTGGTTACCTCCGGCAGTACACGCTGCTTTGGCTGTTGTACCCTGGGAAACAGACTTCGAATCTGTTTTAAGGGAATCGTGTCAAACACGAGACTCAGCCTTTATTTTCCGTATTGTAATTTACTTTTCGTATTTTTATTTCTTTTATTTGTAATTTTAATTTCCGTACTTTATTTATTTCCGTGTATTGTAGTTTCATTTCTTGAATTGTAATTCGTAATACATTTCTTATATTTTATAATTGGTATCGGGCACACTATCTTTACAGTAAATAATGCCTAAAAACCAAGACTTGATGTTACTTAGAAATTGAGAATGAAAAGTCTAAGTTGAAATCAAAGGCAACAACATAATATGATCACCATCACCAAATCTACTTCCCCCAAGATCAAGCCTCAGGGTTGCCTTCATTTGGCCATTAGGCCATGAACAAGTCTTAGATATCATCACCATTTCATGCCATATAAATTCATGTGTAATGATAGATTGAAGGTAGAAGTGTGTAGAATCAATGGAGCATGTTTAAGATTCAAAACGATGCATTAACTAGGGCTGGAACAAGGTTGTTGCACCATGTAACCCCCACCCCAAGACTAAGTCTCGGGGCATGCATACACTCGGCCAGGGGCTGAGTGTCGGACTCCCTTAGGCCTGAGTTACTGAGTCCAGATGATCCACAGCAGGGGCCAAGTCTCGGACCATAGCACCCACACACTAATGCCTGAGTTACGGTCCTTACGGACCACTACACTCCCACATGAGGCCTAAGTCTTAGACTCCATAACCCACACAAAGTCCCTAAGTTTCGAACTTCAATCACACCACATAATTAAAGGGATGAAAAGAAAGCAATGTCCAGTCCGAGTCTTATAGGGAAGAAGATGGGCAACACTCCGAGACTTGGAGAGGGGAAGAAAACGAACTCGGGGACTTAGATGGGGATACCAACACTCCGGGACTTGCCCTTGGCCAAGTCCGATACTTATTGTCTCAGACCTTCGGCCTTCTGCTGCGATTCCAGCAACCAAATTTTCATAACAAATCATCAATTAAACACTTGATATAGGTTTGTAGATGCATCATTTTGTGTCTGCCATAATATTAGAACATCAATTTGATGTTGAAGTAAGTTATTCCCCACGGTTTATTTTGCCATCAGGCCGTAACACAATGTACACGCACACACATCACATATTTGAGTTATTAAGTTCGAATTACCTCTAAAATCTTGCACATACTTGTTGTTCCTTGTTTTCTTGATGATTTCTAATAGTTTTATCGAAGGATTAATGCTTCAATCACTTGAATTAATTTGTCCAGAGAAGTTAAAGTGAGAAAGAGGGCTACATGCCTGCATTGGTGTATTATCGAGAAACAAGAAGCGGATGCATAAAAATGGATCTGATTTGAGAATGCGTGTTATGTATAATCGGGTTTGGCTTATCGGTATATTTAACCCCTTAGCTTGCATCTTTTCTTTTCAATTATAACCCTTAACAAGTTATAAGTATTACATGCTCTTATATCTATATCATAGCTTGTATAACTATTAAAATCACAAATATGCACCATATCAATATATTGATAACTTAATTGCACCATTTAGCAATTAATTTCATTTAAATCTCAAAATGACATATTAAAAGCTAAATCGCAACATCAGTGCCGTGCCATGGATTTCATGGGCCCTGTGCAAAAATCACAAAGAGACCCTTTGATTACAAAATTTTCAAAACATTTATACAAAATAGAATATAGCCAAATACAATTTACCTTTATTCAAACTCTCAACCGATGAACCACATAGTAATTTTTCATTTCCAAGTAACAACGGTCAACGGCTATGCAAAGAAAATGAAAAAACAAAAAAACAACCAGAGTATATTTTAATACCTACAACTGAATGTGATAATTATAATAGTCGCTTTCTCTCCCAACAAAGTGCCGCTGGGCAGTTACAATTCCAAGGGCAAAGACAAAAGAGAATTTTGGCTTCTAAAATCTAAACTAAATAAATCCATCAGATTTTTTTATGCCCTAAAAGAATGAGGGCCCGTGCGAAAGCCCACATTGAACATGCCAAGGGTCGGGTCTGCGCAACATAAACACATAATTAGAAAGCAAGGTGTTACAGGTTGGGGTCGATCAAAGGACCCTGATACATAATTTTTATTTTACTTATAATATGCATAATCGAAAAAAATTTGACACCGATATCCTTGTTATATTTGGAACAAAAACTCAAAGTTAGGGTAAATGTTTCCTCCTCTAATGCTTCATTTCATAAATTATAATGTCCAAATCTATATTATATAAAATAAGAAAATCACTTGGACTTTCTGGACCATTGGATGAAAAGAAATCAATGGCCTAGATTAATGACAACTCATAATTATTTATGAAATGTCTCTTATACCCTTAATTAAAATCAATAATTATACATATGCCCTTTCTTAAATCCATTTTCCAAATATACTACCTTTTTTTTTTGAAAGGCTAGTTAGTTGTTAGTATTACACCCAAAGTTAGATTAGAATCACCAATGTCAGGGATTGAACCCATGACCTCTCCTAGAGGCAAGCCTCCCCACCTTTGGTGGTGGCCACCAGGGCAAGCCCTGATGGTTTTAATTTTTTCATTAAATTTTGATTTTAATTTTTTCATTAATGAATTAATATTAAATTAATATTTACCTAAAATAAATATGTGTCATTATTATCCTTAATGATCATAGTTAAATTCAAATGTAAAAATTTGGATTTAAATGTAGAAGTGTAGCAAATAAATTTTATAATAATTTATTAAAATATAAAAAATATGTATTTTCTAAATCAACACATGTAAACCTAATACATTATAATAAAACAAAACAATTTATGTCATATGTCACTTTTACAAAAAAAAAAAAAAAAAAAAAAAAACAAAAAAACAAAAAAGTTTATCTTTCCACCTCTTTTTCTAAATTTAATACCTTAACTTAATTGCATTAATTTTTAACTTTATTTTTTTTGATTAATTAATTAGTAATAAATTAGATTTTGTCATATTTAAAATTAATGTTTACCTAAAATAAATATCTATCATTATTATCCATAACATAATTATATCCAAACGTAAAATTTGAAAGGAAAACATCAAATGTCACGTATCACCTCTACGTTCATCAAAAAGATAATTGCAACTTATAAAAAATAAAAGATAAATACAATTTAATATTTTTAAAAAAGATAAATAACTCTATTTTTTAATCTGTAAATAATAAAAATAAACATAATTATTATTTTTGGATGTTTTATTTTTACTCATATACTTTTTATATAAATAAATTTAATTAAAAATATCCACGTAATACGTGGGTTATAAACTAATTATGTTTAAAAGCAAAGAAAAGTGATATATTGAGCACATACGGGAGATTTTGGCTCACAAGCACACATGGACTTGGGTCCATTTGCGATGAATTGATATGTTAACCGTCTCACTGACTATTAACCGGTAATCGAAACCAAACAATGAAGACATTTGAATAACCGATTGGTTCGATTTTAGGCTTTAACCGTCTCAAACTGTCTCATACTCACCTCTGGCTCATATCATACTGAGTTAGTGAGTTGTGTTTCCATCCAACAATCTATATTTAATATTTTTATCAATAACTAATATATAATAATGATAAAAACATAATATTAAAAAAATTAAGTATATAGTAATTTCTCGAGTTAGAACATTTACCCATTTTTATTAGGGATGTGCAACAATCCAAAAACTGAAACTAGAAACTTTAAAAGAGTAAAATTGAGAACCATACTGGATGGTACTACCAGTTTGATTTGGTTCGGTTTCAATGCGGTTTCAAAATTTCTCCACTTTTATAATGAAAAAATAAATCAGATCAACAATGACCAAGCCAAGAACCGGGCAATTTGATATTGTTGATCAGTTTGGTTAATTGATTTCGTGTTCTAGATCTAAAATTTTCATGGACCTCATTTTAACACCCTAAATAACTTTCTTTTATAAGTTTATTTAATTTTGTGCGTTTTCTAACCCAATCTAAGAATTTGTTCTTTTCGAGAATCCCCGTATTTTCAAATTTCCGTAGAAGTGCTATTCCAATGTTCTTGAATTCTATCTTCTTGAGTTCCATAGACTAGTTTTTATCGTTTTGGAATTTTTTTGAGAAATAATTTTTCAATTTATACAATATATAATAAGAAAACTACATGGAGTTTCTGGATCATTGGATGGAAAGAAATCAATGGTCTAGATCAATGACAACTCATAATTATTTATGAAATGTCTCTTATACCCTTAATTAAAATCAATAATTATACTTATGCCATTGTTTTAATTCATTTCCAAATTTACTACCTTAACTTAATCACATTAAAATTCGATTTTAAATTTTTCATTAATGAATTAATATTAAATTAATATTTACCTAAAATAAATATGTGTCATTATTATCCTTAATGATCATAGTTAAATTCAAATATAAAAATTTAGATTTAAATGTAGAAGTGTAGTAAATAAAGTTAAAAATTTTTGTTAATTATTTTGCTAACAAGATTTAAAATTTAATTGATATAACCTCAATTATGAATATGACAAATTTTGATTGTTGATTTTCAGATATTTCATTTTTATATTTTATCATTTTCAAAATATATACACATTCACATAATTGAAGTTTTTTGTTTCTTACATTGATATTTCATATTTGAAATTAATAAAAATTAAAAGAAGCATTTTTTTTTTCAAACTCATATTATATGTTTTTCAATATAATAATATACTTTTATTTAATATCAAACAACTAAGTATTTTTTTATTTTTAATTTAACTAGCTTTCCAAATTTTTTAATTATATACAAATTTTATAATAATTTATTAAAATATAAAAAAATATGTATTTTCTAAACCAACTCAATACATGGGTTGATTAACCTATATATTATAATAGGGATAATTGCGTAAAAAACCTTAAAGTTGGACCATTTTTGTGATTAAAACCCCTAACCATTTTTTGTTGCACAAAAAACCTTAAACCGGTAAAATCATTTGAAATTAGGACTTGACCGGTTATAATAGGTTGCTATGCTTACATGTCACACACGTGGTGTCCACATGGCAAACCCGACTTACGTGGCGCCTACGTGGCACTACATGTATAATTCATTAAACTGAATTTTTGCATTAAAAACCCTGAAATTGGTGACTTTTTCGATTAAAACCCTTAACTATATTTTTCTCACCTCTAACCAACAATAATATTTACATTTTCTCTTTTTCTCTACCTCCGGCAACTCCGATTACTCTATCTCCTCTTTATGTTCAGTGTTGTTTATTTTATGTATGTTCGATTAACTTTTCCCGTTTAATCTTGAATTTTAACTTCAATTGTGTCGATGGAGAATCGATTTCATTTTGTGTTCACGAGTTGCATTTTTAGGTTTAGCTTTATGTTCAATTTCATTTATTTATATTCCATTTTAGCATCTGAATATGATCAACCAGAGCAGTGAGATTCGTTAGCCTAGAGGGTGGAGGTTTCATTGGGAAACGAATTCTTTGTTTGATAAATAAAAGTTTAATAAATATCCATGTCATCAAAATGCAACAAGTGAATACTCATTTTTAATTATATTTGTTGGTTGGAGGTTTTTTATCAAATTAAAAATGATTTGGGGTTTTAATTGAAAAAACTAAACAAGTTGGAGGTTTTTTACGCAAAAATCTATTTAAAAGTTTTACACGTCATCAAGTTGCAACCGGCTAAACCGGTTGCAAATCAGATTTTTTGAAAAAATGGCAAATTTACAAAGTTTTCACCAGTTGGAGGTTTTTTGTGCAATGAAAAATGGTTGGGGGTTTTAATCGCAAAAAATTTTTGGTCCAACTTAGAGGTTTTTTGCGCAATTTCCCCATTATAATAAAACAAAACAATTTATGTCATATGTCACTTCTACAATACAAGAAAAATTTATTTTTCCACATCTTTTTCCAAATTTAACACCTTAACTTAATTACATTAAATTTTGACTTTATTGGGATAATTACTAAAATAGCCAAATGTCACACTTTTATTCACTTTTTAGCCACTTTATATACATTTTACCAAAATAGCCACACTTTACGTTACCACATTTGCGTGATAGCCACAATTTACGTGATTTGTACTTTTTTTTCATTTTTTAATGCATTACGTTACAAAAGGTGTCTGGTCACGTAAATTGTTGTACTTTACGTGACCATTTTTGCTCCTTCCCCATGAATGTTTGGTGGGATGTCTTGTCACACTTTACGTGACCAAGTACAAGAATTTACGTGACCAAACACCTTTTGTAACGTAATGCATTAAAAAAATGAAAAAAAAGTAAAAATCACGTAAATTGTGGCTATCACGTAAATGTGGTCACGTAAATTGTGGCTATTTTGGTAAAATATATATAAAATGGCTAAAAAGTGAATAAAGGTGTGGGATTTGGCTATTTTAGTAATTATCCCTTACTTTTTTCATTAATTAATTAGTAATAAATTAGATTTTGTAACATTTAAAATTAATGTTTACCTAAATAAATATCTATCATTATTATCCATAATAATCATAATTAGATCCAAATGTAAAAATTTGAATTAGTTGTGTAAATTATTATTATGTATAATATAAGAAAACATCAAATGTCACGTGTCACCTCTATTTTCACCAAAAAGATAATTACAACTTATAAAAAATAAAAGGATAAATACAATTTAATATTTTTAAAAAAGATAAATATACTCTATTTTTTAATCTGTAAATAATAAAAAATAAATACAATTATTATTTTTGTATGTTTTTATTTTTACTCATATACATTTTATATAAATAAATTTAATTAAAAATATCCACGTAATACGTGGGTCATAAACTAGTTTTGTAATATAAAATATTATATTGTTACTTTGTTAGTTGTTAAGTTTATCATAAGTTTTGATTTATTAACATAAGTATGGCAATAAATCTTATGAAATCAAATTTGTGCAGTTAAATTGGTGATTAATTTTTAAATAATCGTTGTATTTATTAGCACCAAAGAAAAAGAGTTACTTGTCAATTTTCAAATGAATGTAATAACTCGTTCTTAAAGATTAAAACGCGTATAGGGCAATTGTTTTGATTTGTAACGACTATTGATATTTTGGATTTTTAATGTTTGTTTTATTATTTAATCAAAGCAAACCGCTCCAATTTTCGAGGTCTAAATTTTTTTAAAAGGCATGAACACTCGTATCTTGTAACGTTTTCATATTCCGATGCTTATGTAAAGTAGTATTGGATCCGCTTCTGCACTGGCTTTGTGAATATTCACATGCATGCCTGATGAGTTATATGCTTTATACAATCAAAAACAATAATAAATGTATTACATAAATGAATTCATGAAAAAGGTAACATTCTTAATTTAAGAGATTAAAAATGGAATGATAACATTTGAATTACAAAATATTACATGCATTCGATTAACCCATCATTGTTTGATTCATCGGAGGAGTCATCGTTGGATTTTGCTGCATTTGTTGGTTCCTCAACATGTTTCCTTGCCACCCTACACCGATAATATTTAAATATAGTCAAAACGACTTGTACGATGCACTATGTTATTAACTTATTATATTTTTTATAATCTAAATATTATATAATTTATAATCAATAAATATGTGTCAATAAGTAACAATCATATATGTTTGACGCTTAATTTGTCCGTTTATATTTGTTTCGATCTATATTTAATTAATCCATGTATGACTTAATTTATATCAAAAACCAATCTAATCAAATCTAAACCTAAATCCAAATAAAAGTCATAAAATGCACACGTTTGTTTGGTGGGTCTTTAATATTTGGAATCGGTTTGAGTTTCATAAAATTGTTTGGTGGGTCTTAAATGTCTGGAATCGGTTTGAGTTTCATAAAAATGTCTTGTTAATAATCATAAACCAAATATATAGAAATCATTATCATGGCTTAAATCCTCATTTTTTTCGATTCTCCTATTTTCTTTTAAACTCATATGCAATCACATATTATGGGTTCGATTGAGTACCATTAGTTTTGAGTACCGGAGGTACCTCCCTTAAAACTATTTTTTTTAAACTTTTATAATTATGTTTAAATTAATAATCAAGACTACTTGTAAAAAATCACACATAAACACACACTAGAACTATGTGAAACGTGCAGGTTCACACGAACTGCACTTTTGTGAACGTATGTTGACACTAAGCATGTTCACATGAATTTTTTCACGTTTACATGACTTTTAAGATGTTAGATCGTGTGAATGTATGTAATTTTTCACATGTAGCCTTATACTATTATATTTGTATCTAAATAAATATTAAAAAAAAAAAATTTTCGGAGCATGTTCACATCTGAAACTCGTGTGTTCACAGGTACTCACAAGACTCTGCATTTTTTAGGTACTCACACGAACCACGCATATTCTATATATATGTGTGTGTGTGTATTTAAAAATACGTACATACATATAGGATCTTTTGTGCGAACTCTTTATTCATTCTAGCTAAACAACAACCATAAAATAGATTTGAAGCTTATGAATCTTATTATAAATATTACTTAACTCTTCTATTAACTTATAAATCTTATTAGATCTTATATATAAAACTTTGATACCTATATATGCAGTTAACAAATTGACGTACCTATGGCGGGGTCCAAGCCTCGGAACTTAAGCTCTCGATATTCTTGACAAAGTGCACACCACTCACAAAAACAGTGTGTCACCCAGTCTGGTGCCGGAGTCTCCATCAAGCCATACCGGTTCCTGATCTTAGTACGATACGAACATGACATTATACACGGGATGCCAATAAAGGCAGCAATTAGACCGTATATAAGTCCGCTCGTTGCACATGCTACAAGAAAACAAATTAAAACCAATCAAATAAGTTCATTAATTGATATAACAAGCAATTGTGGTCCTACATATGTATAAGAGGTTGTTTGTTTACATCTTAATGGAATCATTAAGCAGTCATTCAAATGTAAAATGACCTCTTAATAATTTCATTAAGAGGTAAACAAACAGTGTCTAAGTTAGCTTACAAGTTTGACCGTTGTCGACAACCTCTGCGATCTGCCCGAATGTGATACATGGGAAACATGCCGTTATAAGCGCTGTCGTTAAAAAGAAACCATAATAACTATAATTAAGTAAAGTAATTCGAGAAATGTTTCGGCTAAATACGCCTCTTGCGCTATTTAAACTCTCTACTTCTCTAGCTTGTAATATTAATATCACGTAACTTTACTTTTTAATACATTTTATGTATTAAAATCTATAGCTTATAGCAAGTTAATTAGCAACCTATCGTTTATGTAAACACTGTTACACTAATAAGGTGTGGTTAATTATAGTAAATTACTTATATACTAGTTTATTCACCCGCGTACGACGCAGATATTTTTCATATATTTAAAATAATAAATAAAAGTAAAATATGAATATTACTTTTTGAAACAAAAGTATATAAAAATAATATTATTATTTATTATAATCTATTAATTTTTATATATTTCTAAATATGTGGATAGTAATTATTTTTTTATATTTTTTAAACTTTTATTATATTAATTATAATTAATAAGCTAGTTATTAGAGTATTAGATTTTGTTTGATTTGAATTGAACTGAATTTAAAAGTCTAGATTATATTAGATTTGGATAAATATAGTTTAGATTAATTAATTTATTTATAATTTTTAAAAACTATAACTAATACGTGTCGTCGAATCATGGTGGTGACACGTGGCTTCACAAGAAATGAATATAGTTACTTTTTTAATAATAACTAGTTTATTACCCGCATATTACGCGAATATTTTTAATATATATTAAATATAACAAATAAAAAGATAAATATATAAATATTATTTTTTAAATAAAAGTATATAAAATGATATTATATTTTATTATGACCTGTTAATTTTGTATATTTCTAAATATATATGAAGAGTATTTTTTTTCTTATATATTTTTTAAACTTTTATTATATTATCTTATAATTAATAAGTTAGTAGATTATTAGATTTTGTTTAATTGATTTGATTTGAATTTAAAAGTGGATTATATTAGATTTGGATAAATTTAATTACTAAGTTAGTAGAGTATTAGATTTTGTTTGATTTGATTTGATTTTAATTTAAAAGTGGATTATATTATATTTGGATAGATTTGATTTAAATTTCTTTATTATTTTTAAAATTTATAAATGTCACGTGTCGATTCATGGTGACGACACGTGGCTTCACCAGAAATGAGTATAGTTACTCTTTTAATAGTATAGATAGATTTAAAAGTGGATTATATTATATTTGGATATATTTGATTTAAATTTCTTTATTATTTTTAAAATTTATAAATGTCACGTGTCGATTCATGGTGACGAGACGTGGCTTCACCAGAAATGAGTATAGTTACTCTTTTAATAGTATAGATAGAGTTATTGATTGATTATTGATACGGAAGATAATAGCCAAAATAAAATGAAACTTAATTAGCCGGAAATTTAGCGTAATAGATTTTTAAAATTTACTTAAAATATAAATATCGTTGACCTTTAAAATTGCTTTATTCGGAAAAGAAGTGGATAATAATTCTAGGATTAAAGTAAAAGCAAAAATAACAATTGGATTATTATTTTATTTACTCATAGTCTTAATTTAATTCCATATAATTATCAATGAATTACGTGAGTTAATATTCAATTTTTTAAACGATGATGATGATAATAATTATTATAATAACTTATTTAAAAATTAAACTTATAATTATAAACGACAACAATAGTAAAAACATATATAAATTGAAGTTTTCAAACATTTAAATTTTACTCCTTCCGACCCAATCTAAATGTCCACTGGACAAAAACATACAGTTTAAGAAAAATGGGTAATTATTGTTCTTCTTTATACTTAAATGACAACTTTACCCTTATTTATGTATTTAATCATATTTTGAAAAAGATAACTACATTACAAACATTATGCTATTTTGGGAATTATAAAAATTGTTATAATCTACTTTTGGAAATGGACATTATTTTGGAACAATTTAAATAAAAATATAGACATTTAAATCGGGACGGGGAGAATAATTGATTTAAAATTTGATTTAAAAGTTAAAATTTAAAGGTGGTTATAAATTGGATAATTGACGGCCGATAAATGTCAACTATAAAAGATGTTAAGTGACTTCTTTTTGGATGACAAGTGATACATAATTACTTGTTTATTAATATTTGTAGATTATTAGTATTTATAGATTTTAATTATTATGAAATTTATGAAAAAATAATCAATAGATGGAGTTAAAAATTACCATTTTCAGGATCATCACCGCAGTCAAAGAGACCATTCCTCCATCCCTGAGTCGGAGCAAGGTATTGACTCCCAACAGCAATCCCATCCATCGGACCCATTTTCACCGGCGTTTGATACCCTGCGGGCCCTCCGTAGTTCACACCCTGCGGCTGACCATTATTATACCCATAGTTATAATTTTGTCCTTGAGGAGTGTATGATGCTGCATTAGCAGTCGCCTGAGGTGGAAACTGAACCGGCTCTGGCTGAGGTGGGTATGCTGCCGGCTGTGGCTGTTGTGGTGGGTAAGTCGCCGGTTTTTGAGGTGGGTAAGCTTCTGGTGGCGGCATATTTTGAGGCGATTGAGGTACGTATGAACGAGACGATTGTTGGTAGTTCATATTCTGATCATTATGCTCGACATAACCATCTTGCGGCTGCAGTGGTGGTGGTGGCGGTGGTGATGATAGCGGGTTTTCGTGTTGGTTTGGGTAACCGGCCGGTGGTGGTGGGAATGTGGTTTGATCGGAGGATTGAGGAGGTGGGTTTGCATCAAGACGACCCATATTTAGTAAAAGACTAATTTGCAAACTTTTAAAGTTTGTCGTCTTTTTTGCTTTGGTTTAGCACAAAAAAAGGCATCGTTTTATAGGAACTTAGAAAGTAAACGAGTTGAAAAGATGGACATGTGAGCGCCTATCATGGGGTAACAACCACACAAGTTGACCTACCCACCGTTTTGGCCGTTGACCAATGAAGGTCTACGTTTAATACATAGCAAGTGGGATTTATTTGTAGTTTTATATATTTTTATAAAAATCTCGGTTGATTTTACATGCTTTAAAAGATTTATATGTGGATTATCATAGACCTTCATAAATATTACAAAAGATTTCTCTACTTCTTTTTCTAGAGTTGACTTCTCATAGTTGTTGATTGTCTTATCTTCATGCGCTACAACGACATTGTCACTTTCATTTTATTCGTAATATGTAGCCTCATTTCAGCCTCATTTTGGGAATTCATCAATTACAACATTCCTACTCGCTACAATAGTGCCACTTGTAAGATCATACAGCTTGTTGCTTTTGATTGAGTGGAGTATCCGATGAATAACATTTTTTTTAGTTTTCTATCAACTTATGTTTTTCCATCGATCGTAATGCATAGCAAATACAATCAAAAACATGAAGTTGACTTACCGAGGCTTCATATGGAGTCTGATTCCAAACAACTTTACTTGGTGACAAGTTGAGAAGACACACTGCCGTGATTACTCCTTCTGTCCACAAACTATGTGGCACATCCTTTGATTTGAGCATCGAGCGAGCCATTTCAACAATTGTACGGTTCTTCCGTTCCGCTAGATTTGTAAACGCTTTAGAAATGGACTCTCCTCCTCAATCGGTTCTAAGGGCCTTTAGATACTTACCAGTTTGCTTTTCAACCATAGGCTTAAATTTCTTAAATTACGGAAACGTTTCAGACTTGGCTTGAAGAAAATAAACCCAACTCATTCTATTGTAACCTTCAGTGAATAAAAGAAAATACTCACTTCCACCCACGATTTCATTTCTCATCGGCCCACAAAGATCAGCATGTACTAGTTCAAGAATATCATCGGCATGTACTAGTTCAAGATAAGCATTCTTTCTTTGTTTGCCAAGAACACAACATTCACAAACATTCATGGATGAGACAATTGAAGGCAGATTGATGACCATTTTTTAATTTTAGCAACTTCAACGCTTAGTGTTCAAATGTCCATATATCAGATGTCATAAGTCACTCTCTTCCATCTTGCTCATCATAACGACATTTGTAGTAACAAGCGGGAACATTCGATTTGTAGACATTTGAGCACATGCAAGTAGGCCTGGCAATGGATCACTTTTGATCCAAACGACTCAACTCTTTTAGTTCGTGGTTTGAGGCTCCGTT
The DNA here is from genome assembly GCA_020465985.1 of Centrapalus pauciflorus. Lineage (NCBI taxonomy): Eukaryota > Viridiplantae > Streptophyta > Magnoliopsida > Asterales > Asteraceae > Centrapalus > Centrapalus pauciflorus. The sequence continues at coordinate 103,596 of JAANYP010002844.1, forward strand.
ATGGGGGTATTAAAGATTATTTAGAACATGGGGGCTTATGATTGGTATATGTGAACTATATGTAGGTGTACATTGTTGTCTAAACTCGACCGGAACGACTTGGGCCCATATAGGCCAACAATCGTTTGGTTTAGGAACCGAAACTAAGTTTGGTAGACTTTATGAGTCGATGTGTAACTTGACACTTACATGTACACTATATGAAACCTTTGTAAGTAAATTGAGTTATTGAAGTTCATTCGGTAAAGTTAAGCCTCGGTTGATTTTCAGAAACAACTACTGAGTAGTTTGAAGAGATTGGCAACATCTGCTGACAAGTCAATTATGACAACTGCAGAAGAGTCAAAGATGAAAGTTGATAAGTTGTCTATGATTGATCAAGGGGGAGAATCAAAAGACTATTCATGATTCAAGGGGGAGAGTCTACTCATAAGAAAAGAGAAGATCAGAGAACAAGAGTTTTGAAGATCAGAGAGAGACAAAGAAGAAGAAATTTCTATTTGAAGATTCCAAGATCAAAGAGAAGATAAAGTGTCGAAGTTTCTGCCTTGAACTTTAATTGAAAATTGTTTTCATCTCTAACGGGGAGATTGTTGGGTTAGAGATGAAAACAACTTTATTGTAAAAGTTCAGGGGTCGTTTTGTAAAAAATACAATACTTGTAATTGTATATAAATTATAATTTCTATGTATTGTTTGTACATACGGTTCATAGAACAGATCAGAGCTTGCTGTACAAGATATAAAGAGCATCACGTATGTAATACTCTTCTCAATATAATCATTCGATATATTGTGTTCATGATTGTTTTTCATATTGTTTGTTTATGAATTGTATATAAATAGATATTCTATGTACTAGAAATCGTATATCTCGGTTCAAATAGATATTCTATTTGAATATCTATTTATATACAATTTCTAGTACATAGACAAACAATATCTATTTGTAGAATCTCTATTTATATACAATTTCTAGTACATAGAATATCTATTTATATACGATTACAAGTATTGTATTTTTACAAAATGACCCCTGAACTTTTACAATAATATTGTTTTCATCTCTATTTATATTTGAACCCAACAGCTTCATTGGGGCTTATTGTCTCTCGGTTTAGAAAACACAAAGCTATGTAATACCAAACACTGTGAGTTCTAGCATTTATATTTCATGATGTACATTGTGTGTTGAGGTTATGTCAAAGCATGCTACATTTCTGACTTGTTGGATGTCATTATAATTATAATTGCATGCTTTAATCATATTGGGATGAGACTTGGAACTCATATCATGAATGGGATGCATTGATTCATATTATATTGATTATCCTTTCACTTGACCACACCTAGATATCCATGGTTTATTGGAATAGCTCTAAGTCAGCAAATTAAGCAATGGGCTAACTTTAAGTCAGCAAATTGAGCAATGCATATTGGACTAACTTTAAGTCAGCAAATTGAGCAATATATATTGGACTAGCTCTAAGTCAGGAATTGAGCGATATATTGGAGACTAGCTCTAAGTCACAATTGAGAATTTTGTCATATGATTGTTTGTGTATTATTTTGGACACCTTACATGCATTGTTTATTTTGTTTTATAAATCCTAGTAACTCACTCAACTTATTGTTGACCCTTTAGTTGTTAATCTTTTTACAAACACCGATAAGGGTAAAGGTCCGGCAAACTCTCGTCAGTAACCTATTATCTTGAGGCATCGAGTTGGGCCTCCATTTTTTTGGTACATACACTTGATGTACAACTTTTGGGGAAAGGACTGTTAGAAGACTTCCTAACTATTGAATACATGTAATTTGGGTTCAACCCCTCTTGACTAACTTTACATGTAAATGATGATAGAACACTTGATGAAACTTCGATCCTTAATTCAACACACTTTGTTGAATGTATGAAACAAAGTGAGTTAAATCACGTTGATGAGTATGGTATTATGAAGAAAAAAGATTTTAATTCGATCTTATTTTTGCAAGTAATATTATTAAATTATTGTGATTATAGTTGAAACATCTATTTTAGTTGTAAGGGTGTTTAAACTTGGTATAAGAGCTTGTGTTCATCGACTAAGTATAGTCGACGATACTCAACACTGAACGCGGTTTCAGATGCTGGTATTGACCCACCTAGGCGACACTAATAAAACAATCTTAGGATTGACTTGACCTAGATTTGGGAAAATATTCTTCAATATATTTATATATGTATTTATAATGAGTACTCGTGTTTATGAACCTGTAATGATATGCTCCTAAAATCTTATTTTCAATCGAGATGCCAGACCACACCTCTAAATGAAACCAAGATCCATTAGTTAATCCTCAAGGGTTTGAGAAATCAGATGAAGATGACCAAACCTACCAATCTGGTGAGACTCAGACCAGTGAGAATCGTATGCTCAGAATGATTGTTGAGTTCCTTGAGCAGAACAATCAGCAACAAGAGTTGTTGATGGAGGCAAAAATGCAAGCCTTTTACGATTGGATGGAAAAGGAGAATGAAGGTAAAGCTCATACTGAAGTGAGCATCGGGAATGACCATGTAGGCGGAAGTGGAGGTGATGGCGGTGATGGCAAAAAGTCTGAGAACTGTTAGTACATCCTGTGTGACGATAGCAGTCTAAGTATAGATAACATTTTGTGTAAGTCAATTTACTTGATATTGAATATTAACAAGTGTTTGATATATATGTTTGATATTAATTGTATGTACGTTTGAACTTGGTGTAATGTATTACCATAAGTTCAAACATTAGTTCAAAGATAAGTTCAAACATAAGTTCAAAGATAAGTTCAAACATAAGTTTGAAGGATGTAATTCGAATTTGTCTAGGAGGACAAGTTCGAATAGGCCTTGGGCCAAGTTCGAATTTGTCCTAGACAAAGTCGAACCTGTCAGTATAATTAAGGGTTAATTCGATTAATTATTAGAATTTTGCAGATTTCAGAGAGTTTAAGCAAAAGGGCGATCTCGAACTTGCTAGCATTTGGAGAGTTTCGTTTGGAGAGAATCACCGTGTCCGGACGATCCGTTGTTCGTCTATCATCGTGCTAATCTCCGTGTTTCTGTGTGCGTGGTCTTACCGTCAAGCCGCTAACGAGGATTCCGCACTCGTTGGAAGGTGTAGCATCAAGGTAAGATCCGTAGAGAGCAGACCTTACAAGTGGTATCAGAGCCATTAGGGTGTTCGTGGTGTTCTTCGTGTTCACTAGAAACATATGTGGTTTCTTGACGTTTTTGGACGGTTAATCACACTTTTGGACGGATTTTCAAGCTTTACAAGCAACATAACGGAAAATAGTTTGCATTAGTTCATGTATTTGGTCGAAATCAATATTTTTACTCTTAAAATATTGGTTTAATCTGAAACCTTGAACAAAATCGAATTATTAGCCGTTTTTCGAACTTGCGGCGCTCGAACATCAAGGGGGTATTAGGGTTTACTCAAATTTCGAGTTTGTCAGAAAAATACGCTCCTTTCGAAGTTCTTTAGGGTTTGATTCGAGTTTAATTTAATTCGACTTTGCCTTATATTCGAATCACACTAAATTCGAATTTACAGCTTCGACTTTATCTAGGATTTCAAATTTGTCCTTATTTCGATCTTAGTTGAAGTTCAAACTTAATTTCGAATTTAATTCCAAACCAATTTAAAATTAATTAATCTCGAACTTACTCAAGTTCGAAAGAGTTAATTTAAATTAATTTCGAATTAAATTAATTAAGTTTTAAATTCAAAAATTTTTGAAACAATGACAGGTTTACAAAAGGTTTATTGAGATGGACCATGAGGTCGGAAAAGCAAATTCTCCACCTAAGTTGATGAAATTGGAGGATTATTATTGGTGGAAGGATAGGTTCGCCGACTTCGCTAGATTCAACGATATGAGAATTTGGATTTGTATTGACGAGGGATACATTCCACCTACCACAGAGGTTGAAGGCCGTCAACGTGTCTTGTCATATCAGAAGATGAAAGATGATGACAAGAAGTTATATGAGGCCGAGAACCGAGCATTCTCGATTATTAGAATGGCTTTACCTCAGGAGATCCTACACACATTTCGCAATCAACGAACAGCAAAAGAGTTGTGGGATGCTTTGGAGAAAAGGTGTGAAGGTAATCCAAGGGTTAGGAAAAATAGAATGGAAATGCTCAAGCAGCAGTTCGCTATTTTCAAGGCTTTGAAAAACGAAAAGTTGGATGAGACCATTACTAGGTTCTATCATTTGTTGACTGAGTTAGACAACCACGATGTCGTGTATCGTGAGTCAGAGAAGATTGTAAAAATTCTAGATGCTTTACCAGCCAAATTGGAGATGTATGTGGCGCTGATAAAGAAAAGTTTGACACCCTAACTCTAGAAAATGTCATAGGAACGCTGAGGGCTTATAATTTTGAATTGCTGAAGAAGGAAAGGGATTATGACCAAGTACAGGATCCAGATATGTATTTTGGGAAGTCCAAACCTTCAAGGGCAAATGACTTGAAGACGGCTACATCATTCTTTACGGGTGAAACATCGGCTCCGGTTGAAGTAGATGACTCAGGGAGCCGGGCATTCTTAGGGTTTTCTAGACCAGAAGAAAAGCCAACTCAGTCTGCATCTACATCTCAAGGGTATTCAAAGATGCCGATGAGCGCAAAATCAGCTGAAGACCATCTAAATCTGTTTGCTTCATTTGTGGCCGCTTATGGTAATTGCGTTCAAAGGAAAATCAACGATCCTGCGCTATGGGATGAGGATTATGATCAGGTGGACCCTGATGATTTAGAGAAGATAGATCTGCAATGGCAACTGGCCATGGTAACTCAGCGAGTTAAACGGTTCATCAAGAGGACGGGCAGAAATCTCAGTGTCAGCAACAATAAAATTCGGTTTGATAAATCCAAAGTTAAGTGCTACAACTGCCAAGGGTTAGGACATTTCGCTAGAGAATGTCAAATACCTAAAGTCGAGAACTACCAAAACCAGTACTAGAATCAATCTCAAGGGAGATATCAGCCGGGTAGTTCAAGCAATCAGGCAAACATAGCTGGTCTGCTTACCAACGTCACATCTGACAGACAGCTCGATGGTACATATGACTGGAGTACACATCCAGAGTCCAACGCTAGAGCCTTTATGGCTGAAGTAACGGAGACTGGAAGTGTCGGAGCAGAGGAACATGCAGGGGACATCATTCAGAATGATATCAGTCCTATGTTGGTAGAAAAGTCAGAAGATCAGACGATTCTGGAGTTCGCCGCACAGATGGCCAACGTGGAATCAGATCACGCGAAGGTAATTCTGAACTTCTCTACATTCCATGATTTATGTGCTTTGTGTGCTACGTCTAATGATAGATTAAACTTAGTGCTAGAATCACATCAAAATATAACTGCTCAAAATGAATCCTTAAAATTGGACAACGCTAGCCTCTTAGATATAAAGGAAGACCTTAGAAATAAGCTTAAGGCAGATGCACAAGTTGTCATAGTTCTAAAAGACAAGCTGAGTGAGCAGTGTGTTAGAATAGAACTGATGTATGAACATGTTGAGGCATTGACCAAAGAGCTTAAGATCAAAGAGGTAGAGCTAGTTGAATCTAAGGTTAAGGTAGCCGAGGTGAATAGTAAACTGGAAAAGTTTAGGAACTCATCACTGAACCTAGGGAAGATCTTAGATGCACAGCGTCAGTCTAAGAAACCTGTAGGTTTAGGGTATAATGAGAGTCCTCCACCTTTCAATGATAACTATGTGCCTCAGCCTCAGGAGAAAACTAAAAACTCAGTTGAATCAGAGGTAGCACCTGAACTTATGTTGGAATCAGGTAAGGATAAAGAAGCTAGGGTGACTAATAATAATGTCAAGATTAAGAAGGTCAAATTTGTGCCATCTTCTAGTGATAAGCCTGTAGGAGAACCCAAAATTGACTTTAATAATCAAGAGGAGGAAACAGTCACTATAGTTGAGACGAAAGAACAAGACTCTAGTGAGGCACCTAAGTGAAAGGGCACGCATTAGAAGTCGATTGACAAAATGTCTTGCTTTAGATGTCATGAAAAGGGACATGTTGCTTCTAGTTGTCCACATAGGAAGGTAGACTCTACACCTAAAAATGGAAAGCCGGAACAACGTAAACCTTCTCCAAGTGTAGCAAGCACAAGTGGTTCTCACAACACCGAGAAAATTGTGCAAGCCACACCAAAAAGTGCTGTGAAACAAACACCTGTTTCAGGTCGACCCAATGATGTGGTTAGGACTAATTCACCAAATAGAGTCCCTAATCAAACTAGGTCAGGACCTCAACAAAATTATAGGAGTACTACACCTAGAAGAGCTTACACTCCGGTTAGGTCACACACTCCTGTAAGACATCAAACACCAGGTAGAGCTCAGGGATATCACACGGAAATGCCTTATAATCGAAATTATTCAAGAGCTCCACAATAAATGCCTACACAAAGGCCGAGAGAAAACTTAAATCACTCTGCACCACAACAGGCTCTAACTCAAACACCCAAGTCACCTGAAAGGAGAGATGGGTATTTGAAAGAGTTCAAGTATGTGGACGAGAATGGTATTACCAAGTCAGTCATGGCTTGGGTTCCCCGTGATAACTAACCTCTTTTCTTTCATGTGCAGGAGATAACTACAGATCCAAACAACAAGTGGTTCGTCGACAGTGATTGCTCTAGGCACATGACTAGGGAAAGAAGTCTACTCGCAGACTTCAAGGGAGGCAATTGGGGATTTGTATCATTCACTGGTACCAAAGAAGGAAATATCACCGGTACTAGAGTGGTCACTAACGGGACTATCAAAATGGATCAAGTTTATCACGTTGATAAACTGGTCCACAATCTCATTAGTGTATCTCAAATCTGTGATAAGAAGAACTCAGTACTTTTCACTGATACTGAGGCGTTAGTGCTGAAACCGAGATTCAAAGTTCCTGAAGAGTGGATACTGATGAGGGCCCCAAGGAAGAATGACCTGTACATGCTGAACATGAATAAACCGGAATCTTCGATGGGACCTATATGTCTACTATCAAAAGCTTCAGAGACTGAATCAGTTTTATGGCACAGACGCATGACACACTTGCACCTAAGAAAAATGAACTATATCACTAAAAATGGACTGGTGGAAGGGGTTCCAATGAAGAGTTTTTAGTTTGAAGACAAGTGTCTACCGTGCAAGAAAGGCAAACAACACAAGAAGGCACACAAGACCAAGACTCAAAATTCTATAGCTGCCGCTTTCGATTTGTTGCATATGGACTTGTTCGGACCAATCAACAAAAGGAGTATAAGTGGTAGTTGGTATTGTTTGGTTATTACTGATAATTACTCACGATTTTCATGGGTTTTCTTTTTAGGTACAAAGGACGAGACAACTGCCAAGCTAATCGGGTTCTTAGACCAAGTGGAAAACTCTTACGGAACGCAGGTAAAACGTATAAGAAGTGATAACGGAACGGAATTCAAAAACACAGTAATTGGTGTATATTGCCTATCAAAGGGCATAGTGCATCAATTTAGTGCACCATATGAGCCACAACAAAATGGGGTGGCAGAACGGAAAAACAGGACTTTGATTAAGGTAACAAGGACCATGCTCTCGGATTCAAAGCTTCCTACCATGTTTTGGGGGGAGGCAGTGAATACCGCTTGTCATGTTTTCAACCGGGTCCTTACTGTCAAATCACTAAACAAAACCTGTTATGAAGTTTTGAATAAAAGGCCACCAAATTTAACTGGCTTCGAACCGTTTGGGGTACCATGTACGTTAATGAAAACAAAACATCAACCTAAGTTTGGTGAAAAGGCTGACGAAGGTTATTTCCTAGGTTATGTGCCTAACTCACCAAATAAAAGGGTTTTTAATAAATAAAATGGTACGGTAGAGATTGTGTATAATATTGATGTAACAAGTTATACACATGAACCCCAAACTGGTTTGGAATGGATTTTTTTATTATGAGAAACTGTTTGAATCATTTAACATTCCTTTGGATGGAAATGGAGGTACAATCGAACAGGACTTGTCGTCATTAAATCTAAATGACGAGGGTCAAAGTTTTCCAAGGACGACCTTTCCATCAACATCTGAAGATAGATCTGCAGCAGAGAATGATTCTAAAATGCCTACAACCAAAAATCAGACAACAAGTTCTAACTCTGACGACAGTGTTCATGAGGAAGAAAATGTAGAGTCTGAAGTCGTTCCCCCGTTAGGTGAGATAGGATCAAACTTAGGAGATAATCTTAGGGTTGACGAGATAGAAACATCGAGGATTAATATGAATCATCTGATTGAGAGCATCATAGGAAATCCAAATGCTGGTGTGAGGACTAGGAGTAGTTTGAATAACAACACAGTGTTGTTGTCGATGATCAATGACTCCGAGGCCTTTCATACTTGCCTCTATTCGTGTTTCATCTCGCAAGTAGAGCTGAAGAATGTGCAAATGGGACTAAAAGATAACTCTTGGGTTGAAGCGATGCAGGAAGAACTGTCACAATTCAGGAAACTTGAAATGTGGGAGTTAGTTCCATTACCTCGAGGAGAAGTTGCAATAGGAACCAAGTGGGTTTTTAAGTGCAAGAGGGATGATCGGGGTATAGCGACTCGCAACAAGGCAAGACTAGTGGTAAAGGGTTTCAACCAAGAGGAAGGAATCGATTACAATGAAGTATTTGCGCCAGTGGCAAGGCTTGAAGCAATCCGTTTGTTTCTGGCCTTTGCGTCCTTCAAAGGTTTTAAAGTTTATCAACTTGACGTAAAGAGTTCTTTTGTTTTTGGGAAAGTGAAGGAACTGGCGTATGTGGAACAACCGCCCGGGTTTACAGATCCAAAGTATCCAGACAGAGTGTATCGTTTAGATAAGGCTTTGTATGGACTACATCAAGCACCAAGGGTGTGGTACGAGACGCTATCTACTCATCTTTTAGAAAACAGGTTTGAAAAAGGGAGAATTGATAGTACGCTGTTTGTAAAGAGGAAGGGTGAACATTTCATCTTGGTACAAGTGTACGTCGATGATATCATTTTCGGGTCATCAGACGAGCAAATGTGCAAAGACTTTGAGAAGGTGATGAAGTCTAAGTTTGAGATGAGTGCTATGGGTGAGTTAAACTTCTTTCTGGGTTTGCAAGTTGAGCAGAGAAAGAAGGGTATGTTTATCCATCAGACGAAGTATGTCTACGACATTCTAGAGCGCTTCGGGATGGAAGGAACCAAGCTGACGGCTCACTTCAGCACGCCGATTCAAGTGAATCATAATCTCGGACCGGGTACAGAAAGTGATACTGATGTGGATCCGACATTATATCGGGCCATGATCGGATCACTCATGTATTTAACTGCTTCTAGACTTGACATAATGTTTGCTGTGTGTATTTGTGCTAGGTTTCAAGCTAATCCAAAAGAGATGCATATGAAAGCTGTGAAGCGGATTCTGAGATACCTCAAGTCGAAACCAAAACTGGGACTTTGGTATCACGCGGATGGTGATCTGGAATTGGAGGCATTCACGGATTCAGACTGTGGAGGATGCAGCTTGAATCGCAAGTCAACAACTGGAGGTTGCCAGTTCCTTGGAGGGAGACTCGTTTCCTAGCAATGCAAGAAACTGACTTCGGTAGCCGTGTCAACGTGCGAGGCCGAATATATTGCTGCTGGTAGTTGCTGTTCACAGGTTTTGTGGATACAACAACAATTGCGGGATTACGGTTTGACTTATACTCATACTCCTATTAGGATAGATAACCAGTCTACTATTGCTATAACCAATAATCCAGTTAAACACAGTAAAACAAAGCACATAGACATAAGACACCATTTTATACGTGATTGTGCTGAAAAGAACTTAATTAAGCTGGTAAAAGTGGCAACGGAAGATTATAATGTTGATTTATTTACCAAAGATTTTGATAAGTCACGTTTTGAGTTGTTAGTTCAACTAAATGGAATGCGTAATCCAGAGTAACTTGACCTTAGTAGAATTTATTTCCTTTTATAGCTGTAGAATTTCTTTCTTTTTATAGTAAGTTTAGTAGCTTAGAAGAATTTCTTTCCTTTTATAGTAAGTTAGTAGGTTAGTTTATTTTCTTACTCTTATTTATGAAAAACAAAAGAAAAAAGAGAGAAAACCATAAAAACCTCAAAAAAGTAAAGAGAATATTAGAAAATGAGTTAAGTCTTAGATACATAGGTTCAAAGTGACGAAAATTAGCACAGTCGTTACAATCTTTAAGTGTTAAACTTTCACACATAATGCACCTTAAACTCTAAGTGATATACATTTTCTAGTTTGATGTGTTGGTAGGCATAATACACAAAGGGAATCTCAAAAGCTAATAAAATATTCAAGAAAAAGTCAGACGTGTCACTAACTTAGATGTATGACCAAATGGTCTTAATTTTTATGTTAGGGACATACAGACATTGATTCTAAATGAGGTATGCAAATCTTCTGGGGGATGTATAGCCACATCAGATACATCTTAAAGAAAAGAAAAGAATAGAAAAATCATGATAGTGAATTGAGAGTCAAAACAAGTAACTTTGTTGTACGTAAGTACAGACCTGTTGCCTCTGGTTTGACTCGAGTTAGCAAGATAAGTCGCTTTGTTGTACGTTGGTACAGACCTGTCACCGCTGTCTTGCTAGCTTTAAAATAAACTTTAAGACAAACTAAGACACTCTGTTGTATGTAAATACAGAACTGTGTCCGACGTTTGCCTTTTAAAAAAAATTTGCAATACCGAAAAGTTATAATCATTGTGTGTATGCCTTGATCATAAAAATATGTCTAAGTGTGAGACTCGTCAGGTAGTTTCTTGATAAATAAAAAGGCCAAGGGATATTCCAAAGTGTAACATGTTTAAAGGGAAAATAATACCAACAATCGCCTAGAAATGTGTGTCACGACAAACAATCAAAGGAATCTAAAATTCCTAAGTGTGAGAGTGTAACACTGAAAGTGCGTATCTGACACCGCTATCTGATTGAACCTTTCTCTGACTTTCTCGCCAAAAATATTCTGTTAGTATAGGATGTAAATTTTAAAAGTATTTTAGAGTAGTTTAAGTTTAAATTTTATTCAAAATTTTATTTTATTTTACTTTATTTTATTTTATTTTATTTTTCTTTTTAGGAAAAAGGTCAAAGTTACTAAGGATGCATTTTTAGTTGAATAAACATACATTGCATGAAAATCTATCGCTTTGTGTGAATAATTTTGCAAAGTTTGTTTCGTTGCACGAAAAAGTCGAAAAAGTTGAAGAAGTTTGAATAAGTTGAATTTTATTCGAAGATTTTCAAAATTTTCAATTTTGTTCGAATTTAAGACAAACTCGAATTCGTTTTCGATTATGTCAGTAAATTCGAATGTAATGCAAGTTCGAATGTGGTTAGTATATAAAGGTCAACAGTGACTCATTTATGTCACCTACCTTCGATTCTGTTGTTTCGAACTTGTCTACGAGCGATTTCATACTTACCTTCGAGTTTACCGATTTCGAATTCTCGAAATTTCGTTCCTTTGTATTCGATTCTACCACCAAATCTAGGTATAAACATTAGTATTATACAAGATTTAGGTAGTCTAGGACTCATTTATTGCAAAAAATCGACGAATTTTGAAGTTTTAAGGGTTTAAACTTTGTGATTCAAAATCACAAGTTTTAACCGGTAAAACTTCAAATAAGTTACATATATCTTCGATTAGAACCTAATAGGACTAGTGAATACTATTTTGTAAGTCTAATGGGGTTAAAATCATGGATTTGTGTTCGAAAGTGACCGACTTCGAACATGTTCATCATGTTCGAACTTGTCAGGAAATTCGAATTTGTCAACAAACTCGAATTCAAGTCAAATTCGAACATGTCCTTCGAATTTAGTATTAAAGTCGAAATATTTGCATAATTTTCAATTCAAACTTGTAGAAATTCAAATGTGTTGGATTTTGGACTTACGTAAGTTCAATATAAAACAAATTCGAATTTAAACAAGTTTCATTTTTATTTTTCACTTCTAATATATGTTATTGTTTAATGTGCAGATATGGGTGAAAGGGCATTTTTCCAGAAGCATAACATGGTTATATCACCGGATAGGGAGCTTCCTGAAGCTCAGGCCTTTAGACCGATGGTAGAATTTTTGGCACATTCCAGGGTGTCATATGCACTATCACATAATGTACAGATAATATTGCCATATGTTAGGCAATTCTTGGATCATTTACAAGTGGATTGTACCGTGACGCCAACAGTTTTAAGGACAAGAATTGGTGGGCAGCCTATAGTGTTTTCTGCTGACATGCTGCGTCAGATTTTGCAACTTGGGACAGTAGAACAAGAGGCAGGGCCAATCGATTTCACGTTGAACATAAGGCAAGCGGCCTTTTTGCGCATGGGTTATGGACTCGTTATAGCTAAAGCTTCCTATATGAAGAGCGGTTTGATAGGCCAATGGAGGTACCTGGCACACGTGATTATGGTGTGCTTTGCACCGAAGAAGGCAGGTTTTGACTATATTGTTTCCAAGATGCAGTCGTCCATGATTGCCTTGATTTATAATAAGAGGTTCAGCTATTTTGAGATGTTCTTTGCGGAGTTCGTGCACCAGATAACGGCTCCAGCGCGTGAGAGATTTGTGATGTATCCACATTTTGTGATGATGTTGATCCGTCACTTTTTGCCGAATCTGCCACAGCTAGCAGATATTCAAAGTGTGGCAGTGATAGATAAACGTATTTTTGCAGACTGCCAGTCACATAACGCCCGTAAGGTTGAGCAGATTAGACCACGTGATGCACCTCTCTTTGGTGCAGTGGTAAATCCAGATTTTATGGCACCAGAGGGTGAGAACTGAGCTGGAAAAGGACCACAGCCGCAGCCAGTGCCGCAACAGCAACAACAGCCTCAGCAACAGCAACGACCTCCACCACAACCGAGAAGAAGACAAAGAGCTCAAGAAAGACAGATTCAGTCTTCGAAGCCAAGCTCAAGCAGAATTCAGGAGTCATCAGCAGCAGGTCCATCGTCGGATGCTGTGGGCCCCTCAGTTGATCCTCGAGTAGAGACTCTAGAGGAGATTTGGGCACAAGGTTCTCAGACACAAGAAGATATTACCGTTGAGCTTATTGATACTATCTAGGAGCCTCCAGCTGATTACGATGATCTTATGAGAGACATAGATGAATATCAGCCTGAGGTAGAAGGTCAAGCAGTGACCACCTCAGAATCTGAGTCTGAGGAAGTTGAAGAGATAGAAGTTGAAGAAGTAGCAGTAGAATCGGTTGATCCATCTGTTCGAATACGCAGATACGAATCAAGAATTGTGGTCAGTGAAAGAGAGGATGAAAAGAGAGTGGCTAGAGAATCAGATGATGATGATTCTGATTATGAAGCTGAAGATCCTACTCCTCTAGTGCCAAGGCAAAGGGCGAAAACGCACAGATTCATGCAGGGAGCTTCATCTACTTCCGCTCCAGAGCCTGAGATTCCTGCTATTCAACCATCATTCACGCCATCACCAATTACATCCGTTCCATCCACGTCATCCACATTCACTGAAAACCAGCGATTCACAGAGCTAAGGAGCAAAGTAGATTTCCAAACAGTCCAAATCTTCCAGCTTACCAAAGCAGTTAATGAACTTCAAGCGCATAACGCTAGAATTGATCAGGAGAATGCAGAACTAAAAACAATTGTTACTGATCAAGCGTCTAAGATTAAATCAATAAAGTTCCTCCTCGAGCAGCTACTGAAAAATCTTCAAGCTCAGGGGGAGACAAGCTGTAGAGAAGCTGAAGCAATAAGGAGAGAAGATGACGACGACAATGATCCCGAAGCAAGAAAAGAAAGTGAGCCAGAAAATTTTTCAACTGCTCAGGGGGAGCCAGGTCAGTCTACTGAAATTGAAGGAGCTGAAGGTGAGACTTCAAAGTCTGTAGATAGCGAGATGATTGAGGCTCTAATGGATATTGAAGAGGAAGAAATAGCTTTTGATTTTGAAGATGATGTCGAAGAATTGGAAGAAGGGGAGTTTGTGCCTGAAGACATAGTAGATTGGAAATCTGATGATGAGGTCATGCAAGATGAAGACGATAATGTTGATGAAGTGATCATTAATTAACAACCTATCACATAACTATACGTGCAGAACGAGCAAAATGTGATTGATATTGACGAGATTAAGTTGGCCTCCGTAGAAGATTCAGAACTGGAGGAAGCCGAGAAAGAACCAACCAGGGCTGAACTGTTAAATATGTGGTTCCGCAAGGAAGAGAAGAAGGAAGAGCCAAAGATGAAAAGGAGGATGAAGGTACCAGGGTCTGAAAATCTCTCTGGTGGAATTCTTAGCTGGTTCTTCGACAGAGAACTGCAGCTTTTTATACTCAAGAGAAGAGACGGACTCCAATGCCTTAGGCGAACGCTTAAAGTATTTAACACATCGCCGAAGGTAGAAGTGAAGGAGTTAGCCTGGAAAGAGTTAATCAATATCGGTGAGGACCCTTATGCTGAGGTTCTTGCAAAGATAATCAGAAAGAGGGCCGATCCGGAAAGTTCGAAAGACTCAAGCCAAGGTCGGGAAAAAGAGTGGAGGATGAATCAAGGATAGATCCTCACACGGGAAGACCATGGGCTAAAATGGTTTATAAACCCGTCAAATGTTTGAAGAAGGTGCCACTGAATTCTATGCCACAAGACGTTCTCAGTAACATGAAGTGGTGGTACATAGATAACGATACTGCTGAAGCTGTAATGGAAGATACAGAAGACAACGTTATTTTGAGAGTGTATGATCCATTGCACCTAATAAATCTATCTAAGGATGACCTACGAAAGCTACACGATCAGCCTATCTTCTTTCATGAAGGCTGGAGATCTGAGGCTAGGAAATTCCAAAAGATAGTAAGAGTATGTATCGATATAGGCTTATATGCAGGTAGTAGCTTATATAGTTCAAGTAGTTAGACAAAATGTAAATAGTTAGAAGCTATCGTCAAGGGGGAGTCTGTTAGTACATCCTGTGTGACGATAGCAGTCTAAGTATAGATAACATTTTGTGTAAGTCAATTTACTTGATATTGAATATTAACAAGTGTTTGATATATATGTTTGATTATATATGTTTGATATTAATTGTATGTATGTTTGAACTTGGTGTAATGTATTACCATAAGTTCAAAGATAAGTTCATACATAAGTTCAAAGATAAGTTCAAACATAAGTTTGAAGGATGTAATTCGAATTTGTCTAGGAGGACAAGTTCGAATAGGCCTTGGGCCTAGTTCGAATTTGTCCTAGACAAAGTCGAAACTGTCAGTATAATTAAGGGTTAGTTCGATTAATTATTAGACTTTTGCAGATTTCAGAGAGTTTAAGCAACGATCTCGAACTTGCTAGCATTTGGAGAGTTTCGTTTAGAGAGAATCACCGTGTCGGGACGATTCGTTGTTCGTCTATCACCGTGCTAGTCTCCGTGTTTCTGTGTGCATGGTCTTATCGTCAAGCCGCTAACGAGGATTCCGCACTCGTTGGAAGGTGTAGCGTCAAGATAAGATCCGTAGAGAGCAGACCTTACAAGAAGAAAAAGGAAGGTTCCTTAAAAATCCAAGAAAGGTTGCTCCTTCAAAACCTTTATTAAATTTAGGCCTCCTAAATTCGATGGGAAGGTTGGTGCTCATCCATCCATGGATTGGCTAAAAGAAGTCAAGAAGTTCTTCCGAGTTAATGACTGTCGGGTGGAGAAAGAGGTTGCTTATGGAACAGTCCTACTTAAGGGACCAACACTTACCTGGTGGGATGCTGAAGTGGAGTTTCTCAGGGAGGAGATGATGAAATCTATTACTTGGGATCAGTTCAAGATCCATTGTAAGAGACAGTTTTGCTTGGTTATATCCATTCAAAAGATCAAAAGAGATTTCATTACCTTTCACCAAGGTGATCTTTTGGTTGATGATTATATCATGAAGTTTAACTCCAAAGCTATGTTTGTGGGGCCTCTAGTTGTCGATGAGCATAAGAAAATTGAATATTTTGTTGAGGGTCTAAGAAAAGAGATCCGAGAGTTCGTGAAGACTCCAGCTGCTAAGAAGGCGAAGACCAAGGTTTCTCAAGGGTCTCAAGGATGCCTCAAACATCTTTCTCATATTCCAGAGGTGCGGATTCTCATTCGTACACTATCACTTAAATCGACAATCTTCAAAAGCTACAAACTCGTGCTCGGGGTGTGGGAGACATCATAAGGGTGAGTGCACGTTGAGCACCCTTCTGTCATGGATGCGGGGAAGATGGGGTATATACGTCTCACTCCCCAAAACACTAGCAAATGTTATATTTGTGATGATATTAGCCACAAATCTTGGGGATGTTCGGAAAGAAAGGAATTACTAGCGGAGATCAAAGCCTCAACAGTTAAGCCGATTATTGGTGGTGGTTCCTCCCAATCAAAGGGGAATGCGCCAATGATTCATGCTCGGGTCTATCGAATCACTTCCGATGAAGCGCGATACATTCCAGATTTGGTGACCGGTACTTTCTTACTCAACTCTTTACCTGCTGTTATATTGTTCGATTCTGGTGCGGATGTTTTGTTTTTTTCTAAATCTTTTGCACGACATTTAGAGAAGGTGCCTTCATTGTTAGGAAATTTTATTTTTGCCACGCAAATTTATTATAGCTTTGTGTTTTCCTTGGACGGTTATGAATTCAATATTGATCATGTTCCAATCGACACTATCGAGTTTGATGTGATAGTCGAAATGGAGTGGTTAGCTGCAGATCATGCTAGTATCGTATTTGCCAAATGGGTTGTCCGATTAGAAACCCTAGAAGGCAAATAAATATTTGTGTTTTGGGAGAAAACGGATACCACAATAATTTTTGTGGCAAAGGCATAAAGGTGTCTTAGTAAGGGGGGTCAAAGTTTCTTAACTTTTGTGCTTGATCTCAAATAGGAAGAGAAATGCTCACAAGACGTGTGAATAGTGAGTGAGTATCCAGATTTGTTTTCCAATGAGTTGCTATGATTGCCAACTGGTTGATCGGTTGTGTTTCTAATTGACTTGATGCCCGGTTCTGCACCTATTGCATGTGATCCTTACCGGTTAGCTTTTTTTAGATGAAACAAATGATGGCACAGTTACACAATTTTCTCGAGAAAGGATTCATTCGACCAGACACCTTGCCTTGGGGTGCACAGGTCTAATTTGTAAGAAAGAAAGATGGATCTCTTAGAATGTGTATTGACTATCGTGAGTTGAATAAGGTGACTATAAAGAATAAGTATCTTTGCCTCGCATAGATGCTTTGTTCGATCAACTGCAAGGGGTTTCTTATTTCTCGAAGATTGATCTTCGTTTGGGTTACCATCAACTTAAGGTATGAAATGAGGATGTGCCTAAGACGACTTTCAGAACTTGGTACAACCACTACGTTTTTGGTGATGCCTTTTGGTCTTACCAATGCACCTGTCGCATTTATAGATTTGATGAATCGAGTATGTCGCCCTATGCTTGATAATTATGTGATCATCTTCATCAATGACATTTTGGTCTACTCCAAAATGAAAGCAAATCATGTCGTTCACCTACGAGAACAACACGAAATCCTTCGCAAGGAACGACTATACGCAAATTTCTCGAAGTGTGAGTTCTGGCTACGAGATGTATGAAATTCTAAACTTTACCTATAATCCCTTTTTATTATAGTGTAAAAGTTGAATTTTATTTCTTAACACCTGGGGGTTGTGACTCAAACAGGTGCAATTTCTAGGGCATGTCATATCTTGTGACGGTGTTTCGGTGGATCCCTCCAAGGTTGAAGCCATTAAGAGTGGTAAACACCTCGAAATTCCTCGAAGATATGAAGTTTCCTTGGGTTAGTGGGATATTATCAATAATTTATCTAGGACTTTTTAAAAATCACGGTCCCTATTACATCTTTGACGCATAAAAATGTAAAGTTTGTGTGGGAAGAACTGCAAGAGGAGGCATTTCAGACCCTAAAACTCGATTGACCAAGGCTCCTGTCTTTTCCATGCATGAAGAAAATGAAGATTTCGCAGTGTATAGAGATGCTTCCATTAACGAGTTGGGTTGTGTGTTGATGCAATGGGGAAAAGTTATAGGCTATGCATCAAGACAACTAAAAGAGTATGAGAAAAGTCGACCGACACATGATTTAGAGCTGGATATGATCACTTTTGCTCTAAAGATTTGGCGCCACTACCTTTATGGCATTGTTGCCAACTCTTCACTGATCATAAGAGTTTGAGGCATATCTTCGATCAGAAAGAGATGAACATGCGATAGAGACGAGTAGTGGAATTTATAGAAGATTATGATTGTGAAATTCTTTATCATCCTCTAAGCTGAAGAAGATATCCTAAGTCGACTTGCTACGCCCTTACTCATGTGGTGGTGACCTCCATTATCATTAAGTCTTAAAGGATGGTTGGTCAAAGCGCCCTGCTAACCAACGACCATGATGATTTGAAATTGTTTAAGGATCGGATTTGGGCGCCTAATATTGGGGGTGTTTGTGATGTGATTCTTGAAGATGGACACAATTCAAGGTTCTATATTCATCTGGGTAGCTCCAAGATGTATCATGACTTGAAATTGGAGTATTGTTGGCTGGGAATGAAACGAGACATCGGTAAACATGTTGAACAATGTCTGACATGTTTGCAACTCAAGGCCGGACACTAGAAACCATCTAGTAGTATGCAATCACTTGAGAAACTAGATTGGAGATGAGATCATATAATAATGGATTTTGTGGTAAAGCTACCAAAGACCCGACGATAACATGACGCTATATGGGTTATTGTGGATCAGTTAACCAAGTCTGCACATCTCTTACCAATCCGAGAGAACTATCTGTTGGAACGCTTGGCTCAAATGTATATTGATGAGATTGTTGTGCGACATGGAATCCCAAAGTACATCGTGTCCGATCGTGATTCTCGGTTCACCTCACGGTTTTGGCAAAGTATGCATGAGCAGTTGGGGACACATGTTAATTTGAGTACAACTTTCCGCCCTGAGACTGATGGCTAAACCGAACGAATGAACCAAACTATGGAGGAAATTCTTTGGGAATGTATGATTAAGTTAGGAGGCAGTTGAGATACACATTTTCCACACATAGAGTTTGCGTATAATAATAGTTATCATTCTTCGATAAAGATGGCACCCTATGAGTCGTTGTATGGCCGCAAATGTCGGACCCCAAATTGTTGGCGTGAAGCTGGCAAGAAACCGTTTGCAGGACCCGAATTGCTCCAGGAGACCAATGAGAAGATCCAAATAAGTTGGGATCGAATCAAAGCCGCCCAAGATCTCGATAAGTCACATTCTGACAAGCGCCACAAGTATGTAGAACATGTTATCGAGATTCGGTTATGTTGAAAGTGTATTCGTGGAAGGGTGTGGTGAGATTCGGTATGTGTGGGAAACTGAGTCCAATATATGTCGGGCCTTTCAATGTCACTGAGTGCAATGGCACTCAAGCTTACATGTTGGAGTTAACAGCGGAACTTGCAGGCATCCATGACACCTTTCATGTGAGCTATCTGAAGAAGAGCCTGATAAATTCCGAAGTGACAATTCCATTAAAGGATAAGCATATTAATGAGAAGCTCCGTTATGTTGAAGAACCGGAGGCTATTTTGAGTGAGAAAATCACCAAGATAAGGAATAAAGAGATCGAGATGGTGTTAGTATGGTGGAAACACCGAACAAACGAACCAAACTATGGAGGACATCCTTAGGGCATGTATGATTGAGTTAGGAGGCAACCGACATACGCATTTGCCACTCATAGAGTTTGTGTACATTAATAGTTTTCATTCTTTGATAAAGATGGGACCTTATGAGTCGTTTTATGGCCGCAAATGTCGGACCCCAACTTGTTGGCGTGAAGCTGGCAAGAAACCGTTTGCAAGACCTTAATTGCTTCAGGAGACCAATGAGAATATCCAAATAACATGGGATCGAATCAAAGTCACCCAAGATCTCCAGAAGTCATATTCTAACAAGCGACACAAGAATGTAGAGCATGTTATCGAGATCCGGTTACATTGTAAGTATCTTCGTGGAAGGGTGTGATGAGATTCAGTATGTGTGGGAAACTGAGTCTAATATATGTCAGACCTTTCAAGGTCACTGAGTGCATTGGCACTCAAGCTTACATGTTAGAGTTACTGGCGGAACTTGCAGTCATTTATGACACCTTTCTTGTGAGATATCTGAAGAAGAGCTTGATAAATTCCGAAGTGACAATTCCATTGAAGATTTTGCATATAAATGAGAAGCTTCGGTATGTTGAAGAACCAGAGGCTATTTTGAGTGATAATATCACTAAGATAAGGAATAAAGAGATCAAGATGGTGTTAGTATGGTGGAAACACCATAGAAGGTTGATGATGACGTAGGAAACGAAGGTTGGGATGATGGCCAACTATTCGGCCTTGTTTGAAAACATTTGATTTCGTAGGATGAATCTTTTTAAGTGGGGAGGAATTGTAACACCACAAAATTTGTAAAACGATTTAATAATCATTAATTTTGACATAAGAAATGATTAATGTAATGTTTGAGTATGATTAATGTAATTATGTCAAATTTATTAACTTGGGTATTGAAGTTTTGGTAAAATATGAATTAGGGCACAATAGTTTGTATTTTTTAAATGAAAGGAAGATTAGGGTAGGGGTATGTGTGTAAAGATATAAGTAGATGGAAGGGTATTGGTGGCAAGTACTCAATCTCAAATACGTGAATAATGGTTTTATCCCTCATTTCACACCCTTGCAACAAGAAAAGAAAACAAAAGAAAGAAGAAGGTTAGGGAGCTTATGTGGGTTAAAGTGGAGGAAAGATTTGGAGCTCAAATCTTGATTCTTTGGTTCCATTGAGTAGGGTATGATCATCTTCAACATTCTTCTTCCCTTCTTTTTTCATTCTCCTCCATTTAATTAATGAAACCCAAAATGAGTTTATGTTGATTCATTTAGTAAGGGCTCCAATATTTTAATATGTATTATTATGTTGTTATATGATCAAAATAGAGCCACAATATGTAACTACATCGGTAGTTTGTGTTAGTTTTGGTTGAAATCTGTTTTAGGGCTCAAATGAGCTCCTAATGATCAATCGAGGAAATATCACTTTTGATGTTTTTGAATCTCTAAATGAGCTCAAATATGTATCTAAATGCATTGCCAATGATTTTATATGGATAGCAGTTGAAAGAATTGAATTTGGTGCTTGGCGTAATAAAACCCGTAGCAAATGGTGCAGTTATGGGTAAGCACGACATGCTTATTTATGAGCACACAGTGCTTATTTATAAGCACACCATGCTAATCTGAACATCATTTTCGCAAATCTCGGGAAGTCTGACATTCTTTTCAAAGTGTGTCATGCTTATCTTAAGCTCGCCATGCTTGTCAGCGTGCTCTTTGAAAATGATGGCATGCTTTTTATGAAGCATGACATGCTTTTATAAAGTATGGCATGCTTCCCTGTTTGATACTAAAATTTACTTTTAAGGTATTGGGACTACTTATTAGGGTAGAGTAATGTTATTTTACTTAATTAAAGACCTTAAACTTGATGAGTGGATTTGGATCCGTAGGGTCCCGAAACGACTCGAATCTTTTGCGTGGTTCCAAGCTCCGTTATTATAACATCCCAATATTTAAAAGGTAATTAACTTAGTGAAACAATTATAATTGTGAACTTAGGTGCAATATTTTGAGTTAATTGCTAAATATTAGTGATAATTGTTATCATTGGGACTTGATGATAAAAGAAAAAATAAAAATGTTGGTTTGTATTGAAATGAAAAGAATAGGTAAATTACTATGACGATTAAAGAATGATTAGTATGTCATAAGAATCGATTAATGCGATGTTTAAATATATTGGTATAATTATGTCAAAATACTCATTTGGGTATTGAATTGTTAAATAAATGCAAGTTATAGCATTGTGGTTGTTTTATAAATAAAAGATGATTAGCGGGAGAGGTATTTGGTGTGTGAGAGTTTAAGTTGGAGGGGCAAGGTGGCAAGAGAGCCAAACCTCCCCCTCCTCCCTCTTAAAACCGTACATATGCACACACACTTCACACACTTCACATTTTTGCAAAATTAGGAGAAAAGAGAAGAGAAAAGCTAGGGTTTTGGAAGGTTGGTCATCAAGGTGAAAGATTGAAGCTTAGGAATCATATTTTGGGTTATCTTTGAAGGTATAATCATCTTCTACATCTCCTACTCCATCTTCTTCCTTCTCCATTCTTCATTTGAAGAATCTAGCCCTAAATGGGTTTGTTAGATTGAGTTGGTAAATGACTTAAATATCAAAAGTAGCTTAATGTTTATGGTTTATAAATGTTTTTAGCTTATAAATATATGCATTGTTGGGTTCATTTGGTGATGATGGGTGGAAACCCAAATTGAAACTCCATTTGAGCTTCAATGGTGGGAGTGGGAAGAGTTGTGTTGATTTAGTATGTTTATATGTTAGTTATGATTCAAATTTGTTAAGTAGTGATATGATATTGATTTTAGTCAAGAGGAAACTCGTTTGGAGTTGGAATTTGGTGAACTTGGGTGAAAACCAATGTTGGAGCTCCATTTGAGCTCCAATGGTGGATGGAAACTGATTTGCATTATTCTATCATGTTTTATATGATCATTTAGGAACCAAATATGTTTTATATATGGCAATGGAATTGAATGGAAGCTAGTAGGAAGTCATTTGGAGTTTTGAAGGCTTAGTTTGGGTTTTGGCCATTTAGGAACTCAATGTGAGTTCATAAAAAATCCATGGAATAATGGAATGCTATGTTATGACTCTAATGTGTTTATAAAGCATGTATTTATGTTATTAAAGTGTTTTCATGTAACGGATAACACAAAACATGTGCAAAGACTCAATTTGGCATTTTAAGTCTAAACCGTACTTTCAAATTGAATTCCATCATCCTAACATGTTATATTTGATAAATTATGATCCAAAAGTATGGCATAATATTATGGAAATGTTTTCAAGTGTTGTATTGGATCGTAATTGAGTTTTGGGTGTTTTAAGTTGAAACCCATAAGTGATAGTGCAGTCCAGGCATGATGATAAGCATGTCATGATTAAGGTTTGCTTTTGGAAGCTTGATTTTTAGCATCGGCGTCCTAGGTTGGGGTTTTATACTTGTAAAATACTTCTAAATTAAGTGTCTAAAGGGTTTGAGGGCCTTTAGTCAATTCCGAAACTCCTAGGGCCTCAATTGGATTTAATGCTTTCGGTTTGATGTCCCATGACTCTTGGCCTACTCTTGGAGGCTTATCTTGTGTTCGGGGGCTTATGTGTACACCTTATGAATGCTTATAGGTGAATTGAGTCGAAAGAGGCTTGATCACAAGTCTTAGCCATCCTTGGGGTTATTAAATCTCCGTGAGGAGGCTCTAGGTTCTTACTAAACCGATCATTGTGAGTTCTAGCATTAGATTTTCATAAAGTCATATATGATGTACTTGTTGTTTCATGATTGATCATTAGTTATTGATTCATACTATGGCATCATACTATCTGTCATTTATTCATTCGTTTCATTTATGCATGAGTTATTCGTATACTCGAGGCACTTTGGACCTTATTCGTTGATCATGTCGTCGTTTAGACTCACCTAGTTATCCAAGGATTATTCCCGGCCCCTTTGGATGCCAGATGCCTACGTACTTGAATTGTCGGAAGTCCCGACTATGATTGGGACAGTCCCAATTAAAATTGGGACAGCCTCGTACTATGATAGAGGCAACACCACACCCGACTATGATAGGGAACCCCGTACTATGAAGGGGCATGTGGTACTTGATCGCATACACTATGCACTTGAGTTATTTTGTTTGGAATCATTATGTTGATCATCCTTGCATCTATATACATTATGTTATGTCTAATCTAGTAACCCACTCATCTTTGTTAACCACCCCTTAGTTGTTAACCTTTTTCAGGAAAAAAGAAAGGCTCACGCTGGGCCATCTTGATAGTGGATTTGAGCTTGCCTAACGGCTCCTTTATTTTGGTATATGGCTTGTCATGCTTGGGGTTGGGATAAGTGGACTCCTTTTTTTTTTTGGTTTACATGTGAATGGATGTAATTGATTAAATATGTAGCAAGTAATTGATGGTAGATGCTTACCCGACATACATTGATCCATGAATTATCACCCTTTGCTCGTTATGGGTAGCAAAGTGGGATGATTCATGTTGATGACTCTGATTTGTGAAATTTTAAATTTGATGCTAATTCCGCAAAGTATTATTATATGAATTACTGTTAAATTTGTGTGATATATCCTATTCAGTTGTGAGGGTGTTTCAATTTGGTATCAGAGCCAGATTCATTGACTGAGTATAGTCGACGATACTCAACACTGAATGCGGTTTCAGATGCTGGTATTGACTCGCCTAGGCAACACTAGTAAAACAATCTTAATATTGAATTCGGCCTAGGATGGGAATATAATGGGTAGACCATAAGTCTATAATGTGATATATAAGTACTCGTGTATATCTTTAAATTTATGATATTTAATGGACTAGACTCGTGTTGTCTCCATAGATTGGCTTACATAATCGTGAAATCTTACTTATGTAAGATAATGACATATTTGTCCTATTTTGAGGGGTATTAAACATTTCAAAGGATGAGAAAGCTTGGAATGTATATAAGTCCTTAAGCCTAAATTATATAGATCTTGTGATCTAGAACTATGAGTATGAGT